>JAMAJY010000017.1:286550-524050 GCA_023628775.1 Lecanicillium sp. S3808
GCTGCTGTTGCTGCTGTTGCTGCTGTTGCTGCTGTTGCTGCTGTTGCTGCTGTTGCTGCTGTTGCTGCTGTTGCTGCGGATACTGCGGATACTGCTGCTGCTGCTGTTGCTGCTGTTGCTGCTGTTGCTGCTGTTGCTGCTGTTGCTGCTGTTGCTGCTGTTGCTGCTGTTGCTGTGCTGTTGCCCTTCACTGTTTGTAACACATGATAGCAACATGATACAGAACCATTGTTTGATTGGCCACGATAGTGTAAAGACTTATATTCATTTCATAATCAACAAAATACAAAAAATGGTATATCCAAGCATCAGCATAATCATCCAAAATATTTTTAATGAGGCGCCACCCAGCTCGGCAGCTCAATTGTCCAATCTGCAATATGCAATTGTACATAAAACAAAACACCTTTTTTTCTTTTTAAATCATCATCACAATATCGTCTCTAGCTGGCAGCCACAGTCGCCGTTCTGCCAAGAATCTCAGTAGCTTTGCGCTTGACAAGACCACCAGTCACTGGAAGGTTGGTGCACTTCTCCAAATACAAGTCCACCTCACGAGCAGCCATGCGGCCTTCGTTGATGCCCCAGACAATCAGGGACTGGCCACGACGGGCATCACCTGCGGCAAAGACACCATCCAGGTTGGTGCAGTACTTGCCGGCAGGGGTCTTGACATTCTTACGAGCGTCCTTCTCGATCTCCTCACCGAGGACACGAGCCTCGGGACCAAGGAAGCCCATGGCAAGGAGGACGAGGTCAGCAGGGAAGAACTGCTGAGAGCCCTCAACCTTCTTCATGTCCCAGCCACCGCTTGGGTTCTTGTTCCATTCAACGCGGATAGTGCTGATGCCCTTGACCTTTCCGGTGCCGTCATCTTCGAATTCCTCGGACATGATGCAATACTCGCGAGGGTCCTTGCCGCTGTGCTGGCGGACTTCGGTGTGTCCATAGTCAACGCGGTAGATACGAGGCCACTGCGGCCAAGGGTTGTCGCGAGCGCGCTCAGGTGGAGGCTGGGGGAGGAGCTCAAAGTTAGTCACAGACTTTGCGCCGTGACGAACCGAGGTACCAATGCAGTCATTTCCAGTATCACCGCCACCAATGACGACGACATGCTTGTCCTTGGCGGAGATGTAAGAATTGTCGGCAAGCTCGGAATCGAGGAGAGACTTGGTATTCTTGTGCAAGAATTCCATGGCGTAGTGGACACCGTCGAGCTCGCGGCCCTTGATAGGGAGATCGCGGGCCACAGTGGCACCAGTAGCAATGATAACAGCGTCGTTCTGCGCACGAAGGTCATCAAGGCTAGGGTTGCCGTCCTCGCCGATGGCGACACCAGTCTTGAACATGACACCCTCATCTGCCATAAAGTCGGTTCGGCGCTTGACAATACGCTTGTCGAGCTTCATATTGGGGATACCATACATGAGAAGGCCTCCAAGACGGTCAGCTCGCTCGTAGAGAGTAACCAGGTGGCCGGCGCGGTTAAGCTGGTCAGCAGCTGACAAACCAGCAGGTCCAGAGCCAATAATGGCAATCTTCTTGCCAGTGCGCACTTCGGGAGGTTGAGGAACCATCCAACCCATCTCGAAGCCACGGTCGATAATCGCGCACTCGATAGACTTAATACCAACTGGGTCCTCGTTAATGCCGAGAACGCAGGCTCCCTCGCAGGGGGCTGGGCAGACACGACCAGTAAACTCGGGGAAGTTGTTTGTCATCAGCAGGCGGTTCAGAGCATCCTTCCACTGGTTCTGGAAGACGAGCTCGTTCCATTTCGGAATAATATTGGAGATGGGGCAGCCAGTCTCGGATTGACAGAAGGGGACACCACAGTCCATGCATCGAGCAGACTGGTACTTGAGCTCGTCCTCGTTAAGGCGCGAGCTGATCTCTGCCCAGTCCTTGGTGCGGGTAGCGGCTGTACGGCTCTTCTCGCTGCGACGGGCATACTTCATGAAGCCCTTGGTCTTGTCAAGAACCAATGCTCGCTTCTTTTCCACGGCAGAATCTCCAATGGCTTCTTCGAGATCCTGGAGCTTAGCCGCCTTCTCCTTCTCGCCCTTGTTGGAGTGAGGAACGCCGGAAACAGCAGGCAAATTGTACTCGGCTCGCTTGGTTTCAGCAGCCTTCGCCGCCTCCTCTTCAAGAACGCGCTTATAATCAATTGGGAGTACCTTCTTGAAGTGAGGGAGAGCGCGGTTGAAGTCGACAAGGATACGAGCAGCCAGCTCAGACCCAGTGTAGTGATGGTGATCCTCAATCAAGCCACGGACAAACGCAATTTCGGCAGGGTCCTCCAGAGGGCCAGTTTCAACCATCTCGGGGTTGACTTTGGACATGAAATCACGGTTCTTGTCGAGGACATAAGCAATGCCACCAGACATACCGGCTGCAAAGTTGCGACCAGTTCCGCCCAGAATGACAACGCGTCCGCCCGTCATGTACTCGCAACCGTGGTCACCAACGCCCTCAACAACGGCAGTGACACCAGAGTTACGAACGGCAAAGCGCTCAGCGGCAACACCGCGGAAGAAGCAAGTGCCAGTGGTAGCACCGTACAAGCAGACGTTTCCGATAATGACGTTCTCCTCGGCCTTGAATTGGGCCGCCCGAGGGGGGTAAATAATGAGTCGACCACCAGAAAGACCCTTGCCAACATAGTCATTAGCATCACCCTCAAGTTCCAAGGTGACACCAGGAGCGAGGAAGGCACCAAATGACTGGCCAGCAGAGCCCTTGATGTTGACGTGCACGGTGTCCATAGGAAGTCCAGACTCGCCATAACGCTTTGAAATCTGGTAGGATAGCGATGTTCCCATGGCTCGGTCAGTATTCACAATGTCACACTCAATGCGTGATGGAAGTCCCTTGTCGAGAGTCAACTCGGCCTCCGAGATGAGCTTGTTGTCAAGTCGGACATAGAGCTTGTGGTCTTGCTTGCGAACATTGAAAGTCGCAACTCCAGGGCGCAGCTTGTGGGCAGGTGTAAGGAGCAGTGATAGGTCAATATTGGCAGTCTTGTTCGTGCGCAAGTCGTCACGCATCTTGAGAGTCTCGACCTTGCCAACCATCTCATTGATGGTTCGGAAACCGAGCTGAGCCATGATGGCGCGAAGCTCGTTGGCAACGTAGTAAAAGAAGTTGATGACGTGCTCAGGTGTGCCCTCAAATTTGGCACGAAGCTCAGGGTCCTGGGTAGCAATGCCAACAGGGCAGGTATTTAAGTGACATTTACGCATCATAATACATCCCATGGCAATCAAAGGAGCGGTGGCAAAGCCGAATTCCTCCGCACCGAGCAAACAGGCCATAGCGACATCACGACCAGTGCGGAGCTGACCATCAGTCTGAACGACAGTTCTGCCACGAAGATCGTTGAGGACCAAGGTCTGGTGAGTCTCAGCCAGACCCAGTTCCCAGGGAAGACCAGCGTATTTGATGCCAGTCCATCGCGAGGCACCGGTACCACCATCGTGGCCGGAAATGAGGATGTGGTCGGCCTTTGCTTTTGCGACACCAGAGGCAACAATACCCACACCAACTTCAGAGACAAGCTTAACAGATACTCGAGAACGAGGGCTAGAGCACTTCAGATCGTAAATAAGCTGCTTAAGATCTTCAATGGAGTAAATGTCGTGGTGAGGAGGAGGCGAGATGAGACCGACGCCAGGGGTAGAGTGGCGAGTTCTTGCGATGGACTTGGAGACCTTATGGCCAGGAAGTTCACCACCTTCACCCGGCTTGGCGCCCTGGGCCATCTTGATTTGGAGTTCATCCGAGTCTGCGAGGTAGGCAGAGGTGACACCGAAACGACCAGAAGCAACCTGCTTGATAGCAGATCGCATGGTGTCGCCGTTAGGCATTCTCTCTGAGCGCTCGAGATCTTCACCACCTTCACCGGTGTTGGACTTGCCACCAAGTCTGTTCATGGCAACAGCCAGGGTGGAGTGCGATTCCATAGAGATGGATCCGTACGACATGGCACCCGTGCAGAATCGGCGCACAATATCAGTCCAAGGCTCAACTTGATCGATCGGAACAGGTGTGCATTCGTCAAACTTGAAGTCAAGGAGACCACGTAATGTGCAGTGCTTGATCTGCTCGTACTCAGAGCGGGAATAGGCCTCGTACGACTTGTCATTCTTGGTCCGGACAGCATCCTGAACGTTGGCAATGGATGTCGGGTCGTTGACGTGAGGCTCACCGCCGTCGCGCCAGTGGTACTCGCCGGACTCTGGAAGGGCCTTAATACCAACAGTGTATCGCGAAGGGAAACCACGCTCGTGAAAACGGAAACCGTCTTCAGCAAGCAGATCAAAGGTAAGACCCTGGATACGAGATGCGGTACCCTTGAAGCAGCGATCGATCATCGTCTCATCGATTCCGAGAGCTTCAAAAATCTGAGCGCCCTTGTAAGAAGCAAGAGTAGAGATTCCCATCTTGCTCATTACCTTGAGGATACCACCATCGCAAGAGTGCTTGTAGTTGCGAATGAGAGCTTCATCGGTCATTGTCCTCTTGATCAGCCCCTCACGGTTTAACTTGAGGATGCATTCCATGGCGAGATAAGGGTTGATGGCATCAGCACCGTAACCGAGAAGCACGCACATATGGTGGACTTCGCGAGCTTCGGCAGTCTCGATGACAAGAGCGGCCATAGAACGCCACTTGTTGCTGACCAGATGGTGGTGTACCATACCAGAGGCCAGTAGAGCTGAAACGGACACGCGGTCGGCAGATGTCTTTCTGTCAGAAAGGACAATAATACGGTCACGGGCCTCAATGGCATCCGTTGCCTCCTTGCAGATCTCGTCGAGATGGTTGATATAGCCCTTGACACCCTCGGACTTGGGGAATGTCAGATCGATCGTCTTTACCGTCCATTCGGGGTGAAGGGAGGACATGTTTTTGAGGGCGTTGAATTCGGGGATCGACAAAATTGGACTGGGAAGAAGTAGTCTGCCGCACTGTGAGGCATCCATTTCAAGCAGATTGCCTTGGGGTCCAACGTAGCAATCCAAAGACATTACAATAGACTCTCGGATAGGGTCGATGGGAGGGTTGGTGACCTGAGCGAACAGCTGTCGGAAGTAGTCGTATAAGAGTCGTGGAGACTGTGTTAAGCATGCGAGGGGAGCGTCATTGCCCATGGACCCCAGCGCTTCCTTTTCATCTGCGGCCATGGGCGCCAAGAGAAGGCTGACTTGCTCATGCGTATAACCATATGAAAGAAGAAGAGGGTCTTCCTGTAGTAGCGTATCGTTTGGCTTCGCTGCCAAGTCCATCTTGGACTCCACGCCCTCGAGAACCTTGGGCAGGGTAATGAGCTCACGGTCGAGCCAGTCACGGAAATCGTGACGGCTAGCGACAGCTTCCTTGAGTTCTTTATCCGTAATGATGCGCCCGGCTTTGGTGTCTACCAGCAGCATTCGTCCGGGCTGAAGACGGCCCTTCTCAATAACCGACTCAGGCTCGACGGGAATGGTTCCAACTTCCGAGGCACAAATGATACGGTCATCATCCAAGACATAATAGCGGCAAGGTCGCAGACCATTTCTATCCAGGTTGGCGCCGCAGTAACGACCATCTGCGAATGTAAACAGAGCAGGGCCATCCCAGGGTTCCATTTGGCAAGCAGCCCACTCGTAGAAAGCGGCCTTCTTGGGGTCCATGTCGTCATTCCCTTGCCAAGCTTCGGGGATCATGAGCATAACGGCCTCAGGTAGGGACAGAACGCCATTGATTGTGAGCAGTTCCAGGACGTTGTCGAAGGCAGCGGAGTCAGAACCTCCGTCCTCGACAACGGGGTACATTTGCTCTAGCTCTTCCTTGAAAACGTCGGATTGCATTACACCCTCGCGAGCTCGCATCCAATTTTTGTTACCTCGCAGGGTGTTGATTTCACCGTTGTGAGCAGCCCATCTTAACGGCTGGGCGCGGTCCCAAGACGGGAAAGTGTTTGTGGAGAAACGCGAGTGAACAAGAGCAAAGTGTGCCTCGTAATCAGCGTTGACGAGATCATGGTAGTATGAGTAAACCTGGATGGGGGCCAGCTGACCCTTGTAGACAATATTTTTGTTGGACAGCGAGGAGATGTAGAACCAATTGTGCAGGCCAATGGCGTGGGTGGCTCGCTTTCTGAGTACGAAGAGCTGTCGCTCAAAGAATGGCTCGTCAAATGTTTCTGGGTCCGTATTTTCTGGAGCAACACCGGTGCCATATGCCGATGCCAACACGACAAATGGCTGGGCGATGATGGGCTCGCGCGACTTGGCGGCCGGTCCAAGTAGCGTGGAGTCAACGGGAGGTCGTCGCCATCCCAAGACGCGGAGGCCCAGCGCTTCGGCAACATCTTCCAGCTGCCTCTTGGACTCTTCAAAAGTCTCCTCGTCGGGCTTGAAGAACAGATTTCCCACAGCGTACTGTCCGAGAGGGGGCAGCTTAATGTCCTCCTCCTTTTCAAAGTTCTTGATGAAGAACCTGTGGGGAATGGAAGTCATGATGCCAGCACCGTCACCATCTCTGGCGTCGGAGCCGACGGCTCCTCGGTGGGTCATGTTGCACAGCAGGTTCCGTGCTGCAGAGCAATGCAGTTAGAATTGCGACATGTTCAGGCGGCTCGTGAGTCGAGAGGAGAACTTACCATCACTGACGATTTTGTGGCTAGCTTTGCCCTTGATGTGGCTGCGAAATCAGTTAGCCTCAGACTTCCCCTCAATTCGAGGGTTAGAAGCCTTACCAAGCAAAGCCTACGCCACAGGCATCTTTCTCATAGGCCGGGTCGTAGAGACCCTGCTTCACCGGTAAGGCGCCAGCCCAAGAGCCATTATTCTCGGTCTGGTACTCGTATGGGTGGTATTGATCCTGCTCGGCTTCGGTGTGAGTTTGTCGGTCGTCGAACTCGTCGAGCAGTCCCATGGTAGGCGATTGTATCGCTGGTTAATGGGCGGAACAGGTATTGAATGATTGGCTAGGGCACTCCGTTGTCTACAGCAGACGACGGGTCGAGAGCCGTGAGGAGAAGGCAAGGCAACCCAAAATAATGGGCTGTCTCGCAAATTGTAGTTATGGTCTAGAGCAACAAGCGGCGTGTTAGCAAAGCAGAGCGCAAACCAACGAGGCAGCTTCGAAGTGTATAGAAATCGAGCAAAAATCGGCAAAATCAGATTGCAGTAGAGAAGCAAGGGAATAAGATTTGGAAGCTGGCTGGCGCGCCAAACATTTAGAACTTCAGGCATTCCCGTCTCGCTCGAGACCCGCCCCAAGCTTAAGGTGGTGTCATGGCGCAATAAGCAGCATCCGTCGACCTGGCATTGGCTGAGGGGGCGACTGATTTGCCGGTCGCGGAACATATGTGGGGTGGTGATTGGCGACACAGCGCTGGGGCGTGCAGTGGTTGGACCCGTCATTGGCGATGCTGCAGCGCTCCGCATAACTGTAGTACAGGATCATGCGGAGCTTGCAGGGGCATCTGCTGGGCGGGAAAGCCCACGTCATGGGCGTGGTAAGGCTAAGCCAAGGTCCCTGGTTCAGCGTACAAAGTACGTAATCTGTTGCCCCGTCAGGTCGGGAGTACTCGCACTCAGGTCGTACTCGGAGAGTACGCAGACTTTTGGTGTGTATGGGCTTGCTTGCTTGCTTGCTTGCTTGCTTGCTTCCATTGCCCCGCCTGCGTAGGGATGGTCCCTCGGGGAAGAGCTCGTTGCTGCCTTCAGCCCGAAGAATTTCCTTCCTTGGCTGGTGGTAGAGCAGCGTGGAACAGCATTTTGTGCGACCGTGGATTTCGCTCGCGGTAGTGGCGGCTGAGAGGAGGTTCGAGTCGATAATTTTCTTTCTTGATCCTCGCTTATTGTACTGCCGGAATTTTTAAATTTTTTTTTTTGGCAATAATTGCATCCAATCTCAGTCTCTTGCACTTTGGCTGGCCGCCTTGCCGTCTGCCTGCGATTTCGGTGCTCCAGAAAATAAATGGCCCCCCAGATTTCACATGCGTGGAGCTGACAGGCGTGGAGTCCCGATGCCCGCCCGTGAGCTCCCCGCCAGCTGCCCGCCAGCCGGCAGCATGGCACAAGCCAAAAGCGTCGATATCGCACGCATCTGATTGGCCCACATGCAAGGCATCTCTGTGCCTGCCAACTCTGGCGTTTGCTTCGGTGTCGCGCTGTGCCTATTTCACTTTTCCCCAAGAAAGCGGGAAATTTTGAAGTCGACAAGGCAAAATGGCTTTCAGGAGCCTCTGTAGCCGCTGTTGCGAATATTTCGACCGGCTACCACAGAGCTGCTTCTGAACGCAGTGCCAAAGTATGCTAACAGACAGACGATGGGCAATGGCAGCCCAACGTGATAATCCGTGAATCCGAGATATCTTGACAATGACTTCCCGGCAAGAAAACTGAAGCAAACAACAAAAAACAATGCAACGCAGTATTACTCACAATGTAGTAGGTTGTGCCTCTTTAGACGAATCGCTATGCAAATCTTGGCTACAAAATCTGTAGCGTCCCGACAAAAAGTCAATCAAAGGAGGGAAGAGTAATCGGAGAGAAGGAGAGTATAGGATAAGGAAGGGTGGGCGAGGGATACAATTCTCTTTTATTACGGGACAGCCTGGGATTTCTCTCTCCGGAGTCGCAGCTTGCTACTACGAAAGCGCCTTCACCCGCCCTCCCTCTTTGCCACGGTAAAAAGGATACCCTTCCGGCCATCATACCAATCCGAGAGTTTACCCACTTCGAGATAACTCGTCCTAGCCCGCCAACGCTAAAGCCAATGCTGCGCAACACACTGCACCTGGTTGGCCACTGGCAGGGGGTGCGTCCTTATCTGCGACAAGCCGCATAGGTGGAGTGGTCGAGTGAACCACTAGTCGTCAACAATGTCGCCTATTAGCCCGCCACCGGAGGCTCTCTCTGGGGCACCATCTGCGTGTGAACCGGGCGGATCTCGTAGTGCTCCGCTCTGCTGGTACCAGAGCACATGTCAGAAAACAACGCACGGTGCCATGTACAACACTGGTTGAGAAATGAGGCGACTGTTCCCCATTTGTGCCAGTGTGCACATACGAGACCTGCTATAACATACAGTGGTCTACATGTGCCTTCTGCACCAGTGGGGAATCTCATGCTCCGAAGCGCGGAAGGCCTGCGTCCTGCTACCATGGTGAGCTTGCCGAGAGAATACTTGGTATTCCCTCCAGCATCCGAGAAAAGGCATCTTGGACAGTACTCGTATGCCGGCAACGTAAGCCATGACAACCAGACAGACTCTAGCCGTCCTTGTTGTAAGAGGAATAAGCGATGGAACAATTATTCTACGGACTATTGGATACAGGTATCCGAATTGCAGCATTAGCCATACGCTTCAGTAGTTTCGATTCTGGCTTGAAGCTTGGCCAGTCCTGAGTCCTATGTGCATGCGACCCAAACTATGATCGAACCAGGGGCATTATCCCGCAAGCATTCTACTCTAGCTTTCGCTTACATTGCTCGCACAACCAATTGGTGTCTGGAACAAGGCGTCTGGCAGCGACTGATTCAGGCATGCCGAATTTACAGCGCAGAGCCTACTACCCCACAGGGACCACGAGGTTTTAAGGAGAGCAAATCTCATCTCCATCTTTGGTTACAATGCACCAAGACGTCATGGCTGTGCTAGATGCCAATCAGCCCTGCCAATTTCAAAGCTGCCCCGCCGATGTCGCGCCATCAAATGCAGGGCTCTTTGCACATTCGAGAGATGCTCGTGGCAAATCCGCATCACGCATCTCAGTTTGGCCAATGGGTGCTTTCGGGATGGTTTCACAGAGAAAGTTGCATAAATGCTTTCCGGAGGCATCAAATGACCTAGAGATCAGCGCGTAGACGTGTAAGACTGTCATGGGCCAGCTTTTCCTTGTGCAGTACGAAGTAAGCCAACAAACTCACTGCTGCGAGTATTGCACCATCCAAAGCGGGGACAAGCCTGGACAAGTAGGCCCGACAAGACGAAACCACTGCATCTCGGAACGACAACTCATTTCACGCATGAGCGACTTTAGCGAATGTAGAATCGACGGGCTTACGGCTGCCCGAGGTCTTCGTTTTCCGGGCAATAGTCGGCTGCTGATATGAGGCGTGCGCTAGGCCTGGCAAAAACTGGAGGCCACCAAAAGCATGAGCCGCAACAGCCAATCAAGGGTACCATTGCCAAAGATAGCCTTATCTTGGACCAACCCCATTGCGCCGGGCCATCGCCAGGATCTCAACTCTACGAGGCACTGCAACAGTACGTACACGCCGTTATGCCGAGCGAGCATGCAGACTTGGGAGAGCTGCTGGCAATGGTGGCATTCGCAGAGCCGGGATTTTGCGGGAAAGTAGCAACGAACTCTGGCTCGCTTTGGTGTGTTCAGTGTGGCTCGCTTTGATGTGTTCAGTGTGTTTTTTATTCTACGGTGCTGGTCATTTGTTTGCCTTTTCAATAGCTATTGAAGCTTAAGGTTGGCCCAACATTTGTGTGCGAAATTGAGGCCGAGGTAAAGGAAATTGCGCCTAAACGAAGCGCCGTGTATGGAGAACCTGCATGGCAAATTCTTGATCAGCAGCCGCTGTAACGATGCGCACGCCATCCAACTGTCGAGCCTGTGGTGTTTTGGGAATTACCGATATGGCCGTCCGACATCGGCAACTCCTACTGGTGTTGGCATCCTCCATACTACCGACCACAGTGGTTCAGTCGGCGTATTGGCGCCGCGACCCTCGGGGTACAACTCTCGAATTTCCGGGCGACCCTTACGAGCACCTCTACTCTCTGGTGAATCTGCGGCTTGGTGCCACAATATTATTAGCAATTAATGGCAAGGTCAATATGTAGCATTATTTGCACACAGAAACAACTCACTTTGTAGAGGCTCCAAACCACTACTTGGTCGGGACCAACCACCGATGCACGCACGGCGGTCTAGGTACGGCGATACGACCGGACCACACAACACCACAGCCAAGACTCTCCCGAAACTTCCCGACCTTTAAAATTGCAGTACCTGGGAGTTTTTGGCTACTCGCTGTGAAAGCTTTTAGGCGGTGTGTGAATCGAGCAATTGATGCTCAGGGCTCGGTAATTATACCTTGAATCCAAGCTGGTAGTTTCGCTTGCGCTCCGTTGCCATCGCACCATCGGGCAATTCTATCTTGAGTCTGTGGCACTCAATTCAAAGTGCGACGTTGTCTTTGCAGCGAAGGTCCCCGAGATGACGTCTCACACCAGCCTCATCATTTCGGGAAACGTAGGGCTATTAAACACGTGAAAAATAGCTGCGCAGCTTGACCACCTGCGTCGCATGTGTTGGTCGCCTTACCCCCTTCATCTGATCGTGTGCTAGTGAATCGCCCGCCTTATCTGCTGCGCCATGTACTTCTGCATGCCCTGCGTATCTATATCCAGAGATATCAGAGTTCATCTTGAATTAGATCTCGGCTCATCTCATCCGTTATCAATTCGAAGCTTGAGACGGAAATTATTAGCCAATGAGCGTTTCTGCACTGGGGGGGGGGGAGGGTAGTGGTGCAACTCAACTGCACATGTCGCGTGCTTGACGATGCAGTTTTCGATCCAGATTCGCTTCAGAAAGTGGCATATGGTAATGAGCAACGTGTAAAATACGACTTGTACATGAAAACATAGGCGAAATGATATAGAAATTTGCCATTGTGAGATGTCTGTGCCTTTTCTTTAAAGTTCTGTTCATTTTTATTATTTGAGTTAGTATTATTCTAAGTATTCCTAATATTCTTAGTAATTCCTATAGACGCTGCGTTATGCTAGAAATGCTCTTTGCTACCAAGTGTGCAATGCAAGTTTGGTCTGAGAGGGTTCAACGCCAAACACATGCCTATCGAAGAATATGGGACACAATTTACAAGATTGGGACCGATCGAGCGTCATATTCATGCAAAACACCCAGATTTTTCCACCGAATTACATGCCAGGCTCGTCCCCATACGCATGGCACGAGAGGTCAAGCCACATGAATGCTCGTCCCCGGATTCTTGTGAGGCATTTTGTAAGCATTTGAAAGAGAGGCATGGAATTACTAGGGAAAGGTAAAAATCACGCGAAAAAATAGTCGGTGATGTTATGATCTGGTCACTTTAATCTTGCCATCGAACTACTCAAGACGACTTTTGCTCTACTGCCATACACTATTACCAAATCCAAGAGATTCATACGCCCTCGTCCCCCACGGCTCTACCACCACATAATAATTGTTAGAGGCGGTCAAGTCTCCCCGGTAGTGCTCATAGGTAAATTCTAAGCAGTAGCACGTTAGATTCAACTGCATGGGGCAGTTTATCCTCCCTCGTTTTGTCTCTTTAACTCAGTGACAACAATGCAGCAATACAGTCAATGTTTACTTGGTGCCTTTGATGTAATATAAACAAACCGTGCAGGTAAACAAGTCGCTACCAGATTCATCGAGAACAAGTTTTACAGCGAAGTGCTTCTAGTACAAAGGCTTTTGTTCCTCCGGCTTGTTACACGTAAATCGTCGAATGTCGCCGATACGAGTAGCGGCCCAGATAGGAGGTTGAGGCCGAGACAGTTCATAACGGCTGCATCGCGGCAATAATAACAATGTCTGGCAGTCTAATCAGTCAGAAAGCCACGAGTAGACTGTCTTCACAACATTATTAGCAAAGGGTAAATTACCTGCCCTCTCAAGAACAATCAAGGAGACTATAGCAAATGTGTGTATCCAATCCGCTACATCTGCAGTTTAATCACAAGTTAATCATCAAATACAACATTAAACAGAGTGCTCGGTCAATAACAACAGAAATCAACTACTAAATTATGACTGAGTTGACCAAATTAGCTGAATCAGCCAAACTAAGCAAAATTTAGCCTATTAGCGGTTATGTATACTGGACGATAACGGGCCACCAAGAAACTTTTACCTAAGCATCGTATCGCATATAGGCATTGTATACTATAGATAAACATAATCTACAACGCGACATACCGATTCATTTATTTCACTTGGCTGGCGCTTGTGGCGTTCAACAATTTCTTGTCATCCGAACAAGCCTGGTGTATACGGCTCAAAATTGCCTATTAGGGTAATATACGAGAAGCCAAGGCACAGTGTAAACGTTTCATGTATTGGTGGCTGAATCACGGGCCTATGCTTGGCCATCTACAGATCGCTTCAGAAATTGCGCCACAGTCCGTTTCCAGCCGTAACAATCTGCTACACAGCCAAGTCTTCCAAGACATACAAGCCAAGCCCCAATTCAAGCCAAGCTTCCCGTTTAAGCATCGGAATACACCTTCTTCTTTCTACGGATACCAAACAAATGGCCCATTTCCTCCCAAAAGCCCGTCGCCCTACCGGTGAGCGAGTTCTCATATGCGTCGATCATCGGCCTCTCCCAGACGAGATCTACCTGCTCGGGTCTAATGTACTTGGTCTTCTTGATAGTCTTCCACCCAACAAAGAGCACAACGGCGACAATCTGCATGCTGTAGTTTTGGAAAAAAGTCTTGACACTCCACTCGGGTCGGAAGGACTCGTATCCGTAGACTAATACGACAACCACTTGCACAGAGAGCGCGATGTAGGCGCAGTATGGCTGGAAGTAGCCGTAGTAAGGACGCGTCTTGCGATCGACGCCCTGCACTTGGCAGGCGCGGTAGTAGTTGATGAAGGTGGTGCTCATGATGATGTAGGTAATCAGACCACCGCCGGTGATAATGCTGACAAGCCAGGTGATAACCTCGGCCGAACTGCTATTTACCTGCAGGAAGGAGAGGAGCGGGAACAGCATGACGACGCAAAAGCAGTAGATGGGCACACCCTTCTTTGTGCAGTAGCGCAAGAAACCCGGCGCGCGACCTTCTAGAGCCAGACTGTAGAGAGCGCGGGTGGCGCAGTAGACGTAGGTGTTGCCAGCAGAGAAGATGGACGTGAGGATCAGTGCGTTGACAATGTGCGGCAAAACGTCGACACCAAGACTCTCCATGGCAATAACGTAAGGAGAAGCCGCAGCAGTGCCGCCGCCACCGCTGCCAAAGTACAGCTCGCGCAGAGTTGGGTGGTCGTAAGCGACAACGATACCGACAGCCAGGGAGCCGATAACGAAGAAGATGCAGAAGCGGAAGTACACGGTGATAAAGGCCGCCTTGATGTACTTGCTAGGACGCTTGGCTTCGGCAGAGACCATGGAGATGTACTCGGGACCGACAACGGTGAAGGCGGCGCTGAACAAGGCAGCGAGGAAGCCTTCGAAACGTCCGAGTGGGCCGGTAGACAGGTATTCAGCAAAGGCGTCCGGTCTAGAAAAGTGTCGGAAGCCATACGCATCACCCTGGGGGTTTCCTCCGCACATGGTGACGAGAGTAAATGCGAACAGGATGAAGATGAGGATCAGCTTTCCACCAGAAAGCCAGAACTCAGCTTCTCCGTAGCCTCTAACGGCGACAACGTTGATGAGACTATGAACTGTGTTAGCATAAAAGGCCGAGTTGAGGAATAGGGTATAGGATCTTTCGATATGTGTACTTACCCATAAAGAATAATGACGGCGGCGCAAATACCCGCCGTAGGGCCAGGCTCGGTAATACCTTCATGCCAAAACGACAAGACCAGGTTGATAGCCGTGATTTCGAAGGGAATCAGAAACGCTTCATAGAGGAAAAAGTTCCAGCCAGCGACAAAACCGAGAGCATCGTCCACCCAATTGCCCGCAAGACGAACAAAGCCACCTGCAACGGGCATATACGTAGACATTTCGCTGATTGAGTTATTAACCATGGCCAAAATGCAAGTGTACAACGTGTAGGCAACTAGAAGACTTGCAGGGCCACCCTTGGCAAGGCCACCACCAATGCTGATGAAGAGTGCGGTACCAATCGAACCACCTGCGGCAATAAGCTGGATTTGACGGTTATTCAGCCTACGGTGCAGGTGGCCCATATGGGCATCGGTGGCTCCTTCATTGCCGTCAAATTCGGCAGCTTCGACTTCAGCAGGGGAGATTTTCTGGTGCTTTTCCTCGTCTGAATTCATCTTGGCGTGTTGAGATGGGTATCATTCAGGAAGAAACTGCAACAACGTGTAGAGGTGAAACAGCCCTTTTCAGGTGCAAGGTAAAAAAAGGGTAAGGGGGAGAAAAAAAAGGTTCAAGAAGGCAAAAAAAGAAGGAAGGACAAGAAAGAAAAGACAGGGGGTAAAAGCTGGGCGTGGCATGGCACGGCCGGTCTTGTACATGGGCCGGCCGGGCTGGCATCTTGGCTGTTGGCTGCTGGAGCGCCACGCGCATCTTGGCTATAAGTCTTGGCTCTCTACTACTGGCGAAGCTAAATAGGATGGCGCCCCTAGTGGGAAAAAATGGGTGTGAGGCAGAAAAAGGCCCAGCTCAGGTCGAGGCCTCTTTGTGGCTGCTACAATGGCTGTTCAGCGCCAGCTTTACAAGCATAATTCAACACTCTTTCAACGGCTGCGGCTGAAGAATGGCGTTCTTCTCGACTTTCGGGAGAATGTTCGCTTTTCGGAGTCTGGCTTGGCTAACCAGAGTTTGTGAGGACCGACTTGTTGCTTGCTCATAAACCGACGCCCTGACCTTGACGCGGGCTGACCTTTGCCAAGGAGCCAAGGTGCCTGGTCATGAGCCACGCGGGGAAGCCGTGGTTGTGTATTGTGGTTGTGAGGGCCGTTGAAGAGCAGGAGGGATGCTATTTTACTCTAAATACCCTTGCATTGAAACCATTACCAACAAGGAAGGTCCCGCTTTCTAGGCAACGACTGGCGCGGGTACTCCGACGGCTTGAGCTATCGACAGTGGCGGCTGTCATGGCTGAACGAGTTATCATGGTGCTGCTGCCTTTATTTGGAGGCCTCGTTGTAAGCGGTGGCTGTTGGCCAGCACGGCATCCAAATGCTCCGGTCCGGGTCGGAGAAGCGGACTGAGAAAATATGTGACGGCTCCTGTCATTTCGGACAGCTAGTTTCGAATTCCGCCCTCAGACTGGGACCCCTGCTTCTAAAAATGCACACTGAGGCTGTCGTGCCATGCCAAGCCTGCGAACTGCACCATTAATTAGGCGCTGATCCTTCGAGGCAATAGTCCAACGGGTGGTGGTCCAATGACATGACTCGGACGGGGCCAAAGGGGCCTTTTGATAAGGTAACGGGACGCACTGAGCCGCGCAAGTGACGTCAGTGAGGCTTTATAGATTGACAGAGAAGATGCTGTAAGATAGAGTTTGTGGCCCTGCTTGGCGGTTTTAAAATATTGTAAGTTTTTCTTGACGTGGACGCTGCATTTCTTTACGTGCACGCACATGCCAACGATTAAACTCAGGAAACCGGACATGATCAAGCAGGTTTTCGGCGCTACCTGACAATTACAATAAACAGTGAATAATCACGAAAAATTTGTTTATTGCAATTTTGCTTTGTACAGAAGTCTGTCATGGGCTCGCCAATCCCAGTGTTTTCCAAACTGGGCTGTAGGGTAGGCCCAGGTCGTAATTGTAGTGCCCCGCAGCGCCATGTTTACTTTGCGCAACCAAAACAGTCAGCTCCTCCAACACCTCTCGAGCTTGGCTCCAAGTAACGGAGCTGCTCTTATCAGCGCCCCATCATCCAAAATGTTCACGGCATTGCCAGATTTCACGCCTCGAGATGTATGTAGTTCTTGGCATAGCCACTACTGTCTACTCGCAAGCTAACTGTCGCTCTAGTCGCACTCACTATGGTACACGTCGTCCCGGGGTCCTACCGTCTTGCCAAACCTACCTGATCACCTGTTATCAGAATCCGCCAGCAATGGACACAATTCAAACCACCACTCGCGGCAGCGCGGGCTGGCCATCGAACGCACCGCCCTAGCCCGCCTAGCCGCCGACGAAACATATGCCCAGCGACGACGGATGAATGTGCAAAACTACGGCAGCGCATGGATCAAGCCACCCGGCGTTCCCAAGACGCTGCACCAGATGCGCGAGGAGAAGCGCGAGCAGGAGGAGCATCAGGAAGCTATGCGGCGCGAACAACTGGCGCAAGAACTTGCCGAGGCTGAGGCGGAAGCTGCTGGAGGCGGGGAGGAGGATGGCATGGATGACGTGCAGCTTGATGGCGCTCAGGATCTGGATGATGATATTCCCGACGCAGACGATGACTTTGGTCTTGGCGGCGACAGCGAAGAAGAAGAGGAAGAAGATGATGAAGAAGGGAATGATGCGGCTGCAGGCCCGGGTGACGATGCCATTGAGGCTGCCCTGCGAGAGGAACGGCGCAATGACCTAATGACGGCGCGTATGCGCATGACGGATGACGCGTTTCGTGAAGCTCTTGTTCGTGGAGATCCAGACGGAGACGACATGTATGGCGGTGCAGAGGAACTGGACGAGGAGGATCGTGGACATATGCTGGACGAGGAAGACTTTGGGCAAGACGGGATCGTCGACCATGAGCAAATAGAAGATGGGGATATCGGCATGGACGCTGACCTGGATGACGACATCCCCGAGGCTGATGCCGGCGGCTACGAGCACACAGACTCGGATGCAGACTTGTCTAGCGAGGAGGAGGAACAGTCTTCAGATGACGGCGACGTAGGCTTTGCTCCACGAGCTGCACCCCTTGGCCCGCCGCAATCGCCTACAATACGAGCTCGAAATAGACGAAGTACAGGGGCTGGCTCAGCGCCGCGGTCAAGTATGGATCTCAGCGCGTTCCTGTCACAGGATGAGAGCAGCTTTATGGATAGCAGTCCGGCGCAGGGGCGGTGGAATCGGCGTGGTTGAGGCTGTTGCGATGATGTATATGATACCCGGTAGACATGGTTGTTGCAGGATGGTTTGCTGTACAACTGGCATGATGGTCATGAAGAAATGCGCCCATTGAACTCAAAAATGTTTGTAGTATGCTATTCTGTAAAACATGCATGATACTCATGAAGAAATGCGTCTATTGAATCCAATAATATTAATATATACCAGGAGCGTTGTTCGTCCAGGTTCATTAAGTGTGTCTGTCTCGCCGGCCAAGGTGGCCAAACGCATTTAAGAGACTATATAGTATCACTGCAAAAGTGTATTGTATTCCCACCCTGATTCAAGCAAAAGAATAACAGCGATAAAAAAAATATGCCAAAAAAGCCGTAAAACGCCCAACCACGCAGCTAATGCGAAAAATCCAAAGCTTCGCCGTATTATACGCCCGCACAATCATCGCCCATCCGACGTTGCCGTCTCTATCAACCCATCATCCCTTTTCATAGTCCTTCTTTTTTTCCCCTATTGCATCGTTCGTGACCAAAATTGTCTTTGGTCTTTTTTTGTTGTTTCGATTTTCGTCTCGATTTTCGCTTTTAAAACAACCAGACGTACGTAAAGATAAAGATGACAGCGACAAAGAATGCCAGCCACACCTTCCACGGAATCCCCGAACGCTCCGCCATGATGAGCATTCGGTTCATTGTTCCTCGTAGTCTTAGCCGCGTCTGGTCAAAAGTATCATTCATCTTTTCCGCCAGAGCTGATGAATCGCGGATTTCGTCTCCAATCGCAGTCGTCATCTGTTTTATCGCGTCACCATACGTTAGCCTCGTTCCAAAGAAGGCTTCCACTATATGCCTGGTAAAACAAAACGCAGGACGAACGGTGGTATTGCTATAGACACTCACATCTTTGAGAGTGCGCACTTTGCCCATGATGCCCTCCACCTGCGCATCATTCTGGCTCTCGAGCTCGTTGAGCACCGCATCGCTATACTGCCCCTTGCGATTCGGCGTCGCTGACCGGAACGCTCCCGCGCCGCCCGCTGACGGCGGCCCGAAGCTGTTGCTGTTTGGCGTCGAGTAGCCGCTGTAGCTGTTGTATCCGTATCCGCCTGCTGGACTGTTGCCGCCTCGTCGCGACTGGTCGCTGCCGCCGGTATAGCCTTCGAAGAGAGCGCTTCGCGAGTCGCGCTGATGGAGCGACGACGCTCCGAATCTGTCGTTTGCGAAACGGCGTATCTGTTAGCTTGCTATGTCCTCTTCTTGTCCCCTTTCCCCTGTGCGCCTTGCTGATTCGATTGCATTGCGCCGACGAATCTGCGCGCATGCGAGTTCGAGTTTCTGCGAATTCCGAAGCCTCAAACGGTTTACACGTACCTTTGCGACATGGTTGACGTTATGTATGTACAAGTGTCCCCCCCTGTCGATATGATGAAGCCAAGACTCTTCAACGTGTCAACGGGTTGCTTCGATGGGATATGCTTGATAGATTAAGAGGTAGTATCAATAAAGCTCATGGGCTAAAGAACAAATAAATAAATAAAGGAGGAGGTTGATTTTTTTTTATGGCGACGCCAGGGTAGCCCGTTCCTTGATTTACACCCCTTTAATTAATGGATCTTGGGGGGAAGTTATTTTTTCTTTGGCCGGCCTGTTAATAAAATGGCGGCTTATTAGGCCCCCCTCTCCTAACGGCATAGGTGGTCTTCCGGCGACGGCGGCGGACTAGTGGGTTTCGCCGCTGCCAGCTGGGCTTTGGTGCGATTGCCGTGGGTGGCGTTTCGGGCATGGCATGTGACGTGGGAGGCAATCGAGTCGTGTAAGTTTAAAAAACAGGCTGTTCTGAACTAAATAATTGGGTTTATAATATACAGTAGAGTGAGAACTTGATAAAATAAACAGTGAATAAATAAGTACAAACTTATGAAATAAATTACAAAGTGTTCACGGGCCTGCCTCGCCTACTCGCCCATCTTGGCCAAAATGTTCTTGGTTCTCTGATGCAGAGCGTCAGATCCAGCTTCAGCCTGTTGAAGAGATCCATAAAATAAAACATTCGCTCCGTCATCGGCTTTTCGTAAATACATGGATGGCGGATGCAAAAGAAGACTGCGATCAAACCAATACTGAACAATGTTGTAATCGCCGTACAGGTTGACACGATATGGCGCTGCCACGTCTGAGGCGGCATCCAAGACCTTGACCCAAGGCATGGGTGTCTGCCTGCTCTCATGGCGAGAGGCCTCAACCTGCTTCTTCCCGCAATTATCCAGGTTTTCCATGGTTTCCTTGTCCATCAAGATTGCAAACACGTAGCGCATGTTACTCCCACTTGCATTGCCATGATTGGCAACAATCCAGTCCCGAAATTGCCCACGGGCTGACTCGACAGATGCCCCATTCAGGCGCCTCTGACTCTGTATCACATCGTTCCCAAAACTGGAAAGAAATTTTCGATTCATGCTCGTGTCGACTTTCAGCGGTACACGTCTCTTCTCTGCACCCGCATTCGCGTTGATCATCTTTAGCTGGTCTCGTACGTTTTGCTGCTCTGCGTCGCTGTAAGCGCAGACAGCGTCGAACAAGTGTGAGACTGCGCGTCCGAATTGCTTGTCGTCGTCATAGGCTGTGCGTATGATTGTAAATCCCCATTCGCGAGGTTTATGACCGCTGAGCATGCTCATCACCGTCGTCAGATGCTGCGTGATAGGTCGATTATACTCGGGGTCGCCATCGAAACGTGGTCCGTTTTCGCAAAGGGGCTTAAACGAGCGATGCGGTTTGCCATTATACTTTTTGCGTTGCTTCTGAGGCATTGCGTTGGACAACGGAAGATGCGATATAAGGGCGTCGATATTACAAAGAGATCAACAAGCAGCGGACATCTATTAGCAAGTACGGAGTTGACACTGTAAGCACAAGACTGCCCGAGAAAGCCACAGCCGGTATAACAATGGTACCTACTGTTGAGCTGAAGGCAAGTGCCAGTGCCTTACAAACGGCGATAGCAAACGCAGGTGCAAACATTCATCAACCTCACTCAACATCTGCACGCAACAAATTCAGTCGTAAGAAATCAATAGCCAATGCATTTTCACATTATATCCATATCTATCATGTTGCGTCATAGTAATCTGGCCTCCACAACCAAATCATGGCCGCCATAATTTTTTTGCTTTTCCCAAGTAATGCAATCCGCGCCTGATGAATGCGACGCCGGCAAACGTGTCCCGCGCATAATAAGCATGCGACTGAGCACCCTGCGAAACGATGAAAACGCATCGTAAAGACCGTAGCTACGCTCCTCGGTTTGAGCCCATGCTCGGCTTAGACTTAACCAGACATCTCGGTGTCTTGAGGGGGCTCAAAGTCGTCGTCATCGTCTTCGTCGTCGTCGTCGGCGGGATGGTCCTCGGCAGCCTTGGCATAGTCAATCTTTGCGCCGCGAGTGCGACGGCCGCCTTCTACAATGTTTTCAAGGTCAATCTCCTCCATGCCGTCTTCGTCGTCGCCTCCGGTGTTCTAGCGGAAAGAGGAAGCTGTTAGTCGCGTGCCTTATCCTTCAAGGATACTGAAGGGTGTAGGACAGAAGCTTACCTCGCCTGCGCCTTCGCCTTCGCCTTCGTCCTCTTCATCATCGTCATCGTCGTCGTCGTCATCATCGTCGTCGTCCTCGTCCATGGCGGCGTCGCGCACCTCCTCAGTAGGAGCCTTGCCCTTGCCCTTGACTTCGGTGAAGCCGGACTCGGTGGCAGCCGGGTCTTGGGGGAGAGTTGCGCCGTTTTCAGACATTTTTGGAATTTATAGCGGAATTCGAGTCGAGAGGAACCGGTTGAATTCGCGTGATACAGCAACTTCAGCGAGCAATTGAAGGGCGGAAAAAGAAAAGTTGCGGAAGAAGGAGAGTGGGTTGAGCTCGACCTGAGCTCTTGCTAATAAGCGCCGCGAATGGGGCCTTTTAAAACAATGCGACTGTCCCGCCTGGAAAAAGCACAACCAGTCCCTGCTCAGCTGTTCGCTCTTGTTTGGGCGGGGTGCGGTGTCCCACCCGCTACGTAGCAACGGCGCTAGTCCTCTGCGGGTGTTAGCTGCGAGACAGCTCCAGCTGCACGTGATGAGTTTGGCCATTGTTAAGCCGCGCGCAAGAGGAGGAAAGATCGTCGACGGCAAGATCGGGGGCTAAATAGTTATCTTAGGTCCGGAATTCCTTTGGTTCTGTACTCTGTATTCTGTAGACTATCCGAAACTCATCTCCGGAGACGAATGACGAATCTGATTGGCGGAATCTCTCGTCGATGAGAGGTCATCCTGTCGCCCATTTGACGCGTAACGAACTGAACTAAACATCGGTGAACAAAACGTAAAGCTTTCTCCGTAAATCTTTCTATTTTCCCAATATCTATAGTACAATCTTGAAGAATTTATTTGTCGGAGCCACCACCGCCGATAAGAACAAACGCGGCAATCGCAAGCATCCACCAGTACCTGTAGAGCATCAACGTTAGTATCAAAACTGAGCAAAGAACTCGTCATCACACCCAGTGGAGGGACCTTACTTTTGCAAAAACGTCTTCTCCTGCTCCTCAGGAACCTTCTTGCCCTCGGCCGACAGCACAACCGGCTTATTCAACTCGGGCTGCTTCCCTCTGGCCTCTGGCAGCACAACAGCCTGCGGGCCAAAATCTCTCGTCTGCCCAGCATCAATGGCAACGCCCTTGCACGCAGCGCTAATCACATCACCGCGCGCGTCGACGTTTAGAATTATGTTTGGCGAGTATCCCTTGCTAAAGTTCTCCACCGACGCTACCGTTGTGCTGGAAACCCACGACTTGGACTTGTGGTCGTAGATGCCGATGCGCACCGTGCGCGTCTCGGGGGCCAAGTCGGGCGCTTCGTAGGATACAATTGACGATGTGGACAGGGCGGCAAGGTCGTATGCTACTTCGGCGAGAGGACTTGGCTTGTCCATGTTGCTGCCGTACGAGGCCGACTCGACTGGCTGGATGTAGACTTGGGCGGTGCGAGGCGTTGCGCTGACGAGGGTTGCGGCGGCGCAGAGCGCAGAGGTTAGCGCTGAGAGACGCATCTTGGGCTCGGATTCGCTGCACCGGTGGTTCCGTGCCCGTGGATTTGCGTGATGCGATGTCGACGAGTTGGGTGTTGAGGGCTTGATGGAAGAGATGACCAGCAGGAAATCAGGAGCCACGTTTGGCTTGTGGTGGAGCCCGCTTAACAGTGGCGCACTTAACAAAGGCAGCTTACACCAGAAAGACAAAACTAGAATATTCGCTAATAAAACTAGAAAATTTGATTTGATAAGCTACATTATCTCAAATAAGAAGACTATATATTACGACAAAACAATTTGTCAAGACCGGCAATCAGCCAGCAAAAACTCTTGCAGAATGAGCTTCAAGTCGGGGTCCATCTCCAAAGCCTCAACCTGAGTCGCCCGAATGGACATGGGAACATCCCTTGGCCGAATAACTTCGTCAATTTGTTCCTTGAGATGAATTCCAACCTGCGCGTCATACAATATTGGGTAGATCAGTGCCTCGGCGTCATTGACTGCCAGTCGTGGGTTAGGACCCAAGTATACAATTGCCGAGTCGCCAGGCGCAATATGCCCCAGATGCACCACCATGCTGCCATCATCAGACGTGACAGATACATCCGCGTCCGAGCCGCTCTTCTTTACGTTTAGGTCCGATACATCTCCTGATTTCATTCCCAAAAGCCGTACCGACCATGTTCTGGAGTACGAAAGCTCTCCGCCAGGATTCGGACCAATCCGTAGAATGCCTTCGCGCTGGTTGTACCGGATCGGAATCTTGATCCA
Organism: Lecanicillium sp. S3808; assembly: GCA_023628775.1. NCBI lineage: Eukaryota > Fungi > Ascomycota > Sordariomycetes > Hypocreales > Cordycipitaceae > Lecanicillium > Lecanicillium sp. S3808. The sequence goes on from JAMAJY010000017.1 coordinate 310,155, forward strand.
GCGCACGTCAGGACCATCGTGGCTTTCGTCTTCTTCAATCAAATCAAAGCTGCCGTCGGCTCCAACCACAGTAACAATTTCAAAACCGAGTGGATTCGCTGCGCCGTTTCCGGGCCTTTCGGCTGCGTCTAGCGGCACAATGGCTCCCTGTCTGAGAAGCAACGGCACTTTATCCAGGGTTCGGCTGAGCCACATGCTGCGGTTACCATCGTATACGACACCGGTGAAGAAGTCGACCCAGGTTCCAGGTGGGAGCCAGGCGCGCACTTTACCAGTCTTTGTAGCCGTGTTCTGTGGTGATGTAATTGGCGCTGCAACCATCTCCGAGCCAAAGTAGTACTGGTTTGGTACTTTGTAAGCCTCGTCACGCTCAGGATACTCCCAATACATCGGTTGCATTAGCGGCTCACCGTCTTCAGCAGCGCGAAGATTCATAGTGTGCAAGTACGGAATGAGGCGGTGGCGAAGGCGCATAAACTTTATGGCCACGTCTTGAGGACCTTGCCCTGAGCCGGTTGGAAGCTTCCATGGTTCCTTGCATACCCATCTATTCTTCGTGGAATGAAGCCTCATGATTGGAGATAAGACACCAAGTTGGACCCATCTGGCAGTTAGGTCGTCGTCTCGAACACCACGCATATGGCCGCCGATGTCGTTCGACCGCCAACCATACCCAATGTTGCTCGCAGTTACGGTGAACTCGGGCTGGAAGGCAAGCGACTCCCACGATGTGACAGTGTCGCCAGAGAAACCAACAGGATATCGGTGGCTGCCAGGTCCTGCATAGCGGGAGAAGATCATAGGGTGACTTCTTTGCGAAGCTCTTCTCTTTTCCTGAAGGTGGGCATTGTGGTGGAAGTGAAAGTGGTTCAGGACCCAGAGGGGATCAACGCCGCGCATTGATGAGTGTGTTCCTTGCTGCCAGTCTGTCCACCAAAAGTCCACACCATCTTCATCAATATGCTTGAGAACAATTTCAAAGTATGCCTTGAGAAACTCGGGATCGGTAATGTCGAACGGGATAGGGTCTTTGTGAGAGGTATCAAAGTTGAGTGCCTTTGCCATTGGTTCGTACATGTCCTCGTAGCATGCGATGCCATCCGCGGGGTGCTCGTTCAGCGCCGTTTTTATCTTGCGCTTATGCAACACCGAGACAAACTTCTTTGGCTCGGGGAAGAATGCAGGGTCCCATGTATAGCCTGTCCAGCCCGAGGCTCGGGCAGCAGCAACTCTAGGGTCCTTGACGTAGTGCCAGTCCATGTCAATGATACCAACAGCCAAGGGAATTTTGTTTTGAATAAAGGTGTCCATCAGCTCCAGGTAAGAATCTGCGGTATACTCGTAATACCGAGACCACCAGTTACCCAATGACCAGCGCGGGAGCAGTGGCTGAGGACCCGAAACACGATACAGAGCTTTTACGGCCTCGCGATAATCATGCCCGTAGCAGAACAAGTAAGAGTCTACTCGCCCATCACCAGTCTTCCGTGGCGCCACGAATCCATCTTTAGAAAAGAGCATAGTATCATCGTCAATGTTGGCAAATCCTTTCCGTGAAACGACGCCGGGCTCAAGACCGACTCTGCCATCGACACCATCCAACGTACGGTAGGTGCCTCCCAGAGTTTCATGTACTTCACCAAACCTCCAAGTTGAGCCCAGATGTCCGTATACGACCTTCAGGACTGAATTCCTTCTTGTTGTATGTCAGATGAAAGCGATCGGTGAAAATCTCTAGCTGAGAGGCAGTGTCGACGAGTCTGTACTTGGGGACTGTGGCTTGCTCGCGAGTAGCAGCAAATGCTGATGGACGGTCTTCAAACTCGCCATCTGGAGCCCACTCGTATCGGAATAAGCCGTCACTGAGAAGAGTGAATCTGTACTTATCGCTCTTTTGGCCGCCGACAATGGGGCTACTTGGCGCGAGGTGTCCTGCGTCACCCATGTTGAAGATCGTTATGTAGCCTGGATCAAAAAGCTATGACGAAGTGCGCGAGGGGTTTAAGACGATATCTCTCGGAAAGCGTCGATATCTTTCGTCCGGCCAGGGTGTCGCTATTAGGGGCGTAACGACAGCGCGCAACGTCCGCGTGAAAGAACGAAGACGAATCAACCTGATAAGGCGAGTACGCTACTGCATTTAAGTAGACACCATTGAGATATCTATTTATAATCTGAATCTTAATCAAATGGGCTGAGCAACATTGGTAGGTCCCTTGTGTTTTAAGGTCAAACAGCTTACGAGCCTGCAACTAATTATGGCGCCAATGGATGCGGGGATGTCGGCCCGAGAGGACGATTTCCCCGCACTTGCCGCTTGAATCGTGGGGGTCAAAGGAAAGCCCACAACCATCTCTACAGGAGGACCCAAGCCGACATGACGTAGACTGCTACTATAGAAAAGACTACTCGGATAATTTGAAGTCTACAATATGTTCATTTTATATGAAATGTGAAACACTGGCGATGAGACTAGATTTGTTCGTACACCGCTGTAGGCTACAGGCAGAGCTGTTTATCGGGGGAAAGGAACAGGACCCAGCTCATCTTGTCGTTTGTAGTATCCCCAAACGTCATTAACTTGAGATCCCCCTCCGAAACACGACTGAATGAACGGATTATGTACCCAGTCCGTATCATTCCATCCCGCGTACATCCAATAACCAAACTGATCTTGTGTGGAATCAGGGCTGAGTAAGACCCAGAATCGGCCGCTATCGTAGTGATACTGTTCGTATTTGAGGCCCACTGGGTCGAGCTGGTGGTACTTTTGGGCAAGCGCTTTCCATGCTTCTACCGAAACGGCAACGCTGAGCTGCACTGTCGAAGCGAAGCGGCGTAACATAGTATGGACCGGACCAAGCACCTCGCGCTCCATAGCACCAAGCGCTTCTTCAGCGGGGACATGTCGCGGCGGAACGAGCCAGCTTTGTAGATAGATATCGAGCTTCCGCAGATTTGGAAAAGTAGTAGGAATCACACGGCAGAGCTCACTCAGGACACCGTTCTGGAGACCTGTTGATCCATCCCACAGGCCATCGAGCAGAGGGTCTTTCGCGCCGCGGGCTAGATCATGTGTTCCGGGAGCAATTTGTAGCTCTCTAATCATGCTCAAGCTCTCTTTCCTCAGGAGGCGGCTGGCATGGAGCAAGAGGGGGAGACTTGAGATGTAAAAGTTATTTGTGCCGTACAAGACGCGTACACCGTCTGCATAAGCGCTCTTGCATGAAAGCAGCCAGCCAATCGCACCAACAGAACATGAACCTGTAGCCATTTCTGTAGCGGTTCTGCTGTCACAGTAACAGAGGCGTCCCTGTAGGCAGCCGTCCTCCCATGGCCACAGAGTGCTATTAAACTTGTAGAATGCGACAGTAGAAGGGATCTCTACCTCTGCGAGCCGATGACAGACGCAGCTGAACCACTGCCAATGCTTTGGCTGGCTTGTGTCTTCAACGAGTTCAGATCCAATTCCGCAATGAGTCGCCATAATCTCATTTTGCGAGCCACTCACAGGGCGGTTAGATTTGCGGACAAGAGGGTGCCTGTGAGACAGGTCGACATGAAGGGTTCGCTCTCCAAAGGCGTGACTGAGGATAATACGCCGGACCTCATAAGGGAGCCTGCTGAAAAGGCCGTAACCCAAACTTTCAGCGTCCGAAGGTGCCGAGATCGCTTCTCTTTGAGTCTGCCCTGGAAGAAAAGGGAGCGGCTTAATGGGTTCGCTGTCTCTGGCTGGCTGTCGCGACGCACGTTTATCGTGGGTGCGACTCCTAAGTTTCTGTAGAAGCCTCTTCATTACTCTGCCATTAAATATAAGTAGAGGCCTTCTCCATGCCCTAAAACAGAGCGCCCAGTGGGCTTGACTGGCGTGAAACAGGACAGCGTACTTTAATAGGTGTTCGAATTTAGCGCTTCTGCAGCCCTCTTCAGGGGGCAGTGTGGAGTTGCAAGGCTTAAGCTAAGGCTATGCTGTTCCCTGGAGGTCTAAATAGCAGTCCATCTTAATATGTGGGATAAGCTAACACCAGCCTGGCCGTAACAGAGAGAAGACTGATGGGTAGGAAGTAGAGAATAGCGAAAAAATAACACGCTCGGCTATTAGAATAAGCCGATTAAGTTGGCTATTGGAAAGTATGCTGCAAAGTAACATACAATTTCGCAATATTTAATTACCTAATTAAAGATAAGCAAGTAACACCTCGCTATATATCTGCTAGCGCGTGAATATATCCGATCTCAGCACCAGTTGGGCGAAATAGAAAAGTAAGGGCTTCGCCAGGAGGACTAGTCGAGGACGACCAGGAGCCAGAGGAGTACACTAGTCGACAGCCAGGAGGACTAGTCGGGTACGACCAGGAGCCAGGAAGACTAGTCGAGTACGACCAGGAGCCAGGAGACTAGTCGAGGACGACCATAGCCATCCCACGCCTGCGGATGTTTACGGATAGCGGAAGACTTCAGAGTCCGTTGTGGAGCTGCTCAATGGGTCCCTGTATTGGTCGGTGTGCGAGCCGTCGTCCCTTGGATGCTGTCTGGCGCTTAGACGAGGACGACCGAAAAAAATGTCAAGCTTTAAGATCTACGATCCAAGCGCTGAATTCTAGCGGAGAAGTGGGAGCTTTGCTGCCGCTATACATTACGCGCTGCTAAATTTAGAAAGGATGGCACTGGCATATCCATGGACAAGGTAGGAGAGAAGTGGCTAGTACTCAAGGTAGCCCTACACCCAATTTCAAAAGATACGCTCCAACTCAGGTGTCTATAATGGTCCTCTTTATCGGGACTGCCGAGATTCAGCTGAGAAATCTCAGTTTTCCTTACTCTCGCAGCAAAATACCGAATGCTGTAGAACGCTTAACCGCTGTATTCACAGAACATTGTGATCCAACTGCTTTAAATAATCAGATTCCAGTATGTGTTCAGCCCCAGGAGCTTCAGCAGATTCTTGCTCAATCGCATGCAAATATTGCGGAGATACGACAAGGTCAGCGACCGTATGCACGATTACAACCATCGGCAAAAGTTCGTGGGCTCCATGGCAGGCAGCGCTACGAAGCAGCTTTGCAATGCCTTGGTCCGCAGACCTGGTGGGCAATTAGAATCTTTTGCATCGCCGACGGTAGCACTCCGGAGACTTTGCTTCGCGACGAGATGACGGATTTCTCAGCAGACTCCATATCCAGATGGTGAAGTATTCCTCCAGGCATATACTCATCAGCGAGAAGGGCAATGGAAATGGGCAAATGAATGGCTTTTACGCCTAAGCAAGAGTAAACAAGCTTGCCTACGAAGTCTGTTTAGTAATGGGATCATGGCTGGCAAGTTATATGGGCTCGCTCATTACCCTGGCCTTGCTGACGGCCTATTGCTTGGAAATATAAACAAACACCTGGCTGAGCACAGTTTTGAAGAAGTTGGAAATTATTTGGATCACATAAGAGACACTTGGCGGAAAATCACTTTGGACAACCGCGAAGTTCAACAAGCCACAAACATAGTAACTGTTCAGGCCCTTCAACGCCTTGCACCGTCACATGGTTATAATGATCAAGAAAACGTAAAATCGCTGATGCGTTCAGGAACTCTTTTCAACAGCATTCTCGATCCCACAATTCGTCGAGAAATCAAGTTTCAGAACTAAACGTGAGGAGGAGGAGTGGTTGCCCGTGGATGAGATCTTACAACGTCATCAGAAAACGTCTTTTCCTGCCAGAACTGCTCAGAGAAACCGAACTTGGAGCTTACCCAAGCATCATGTTTATTCAGAGAGATTTTATGTGTTCATTCTTCCCTGAGTTTCCGAATGATGCAGCAACTATTGCCCGCGATGTGCCGAGGGCAGACTCTTTTCAGTCAAGGAGACAGGCCACACCGACATCAGATGAACTGTCCTCCGGCAGTATTTCAACAAACACGTTGGCGAGAATCGCTGAATCTCGTCAAATTCCAACAGATACAACTTGGCAAGTATCACAAGACTCAAACGACGACTTTCAGCTGGCCCCTTCCGCCCTATCTGCTGCCCTATCAGCTCAAGAGCGTAGGCAGCTCCAATACCGGGAGTCAGAAAGCTTGCGATCTGTACTAACACCGCCAAATTTGATATCAAGGGTGGAAGATGGCTGTCCGGATGATGAGTTAACCAATCACAGGCAGATTTCCCGCACTAGACACACCGGTAACTCATTACGAAGTCAAGGAACGCAGAGCTCGGCCTCAACAAATAGAACAATCCTCATGCCGTACGCTTTAGGGGAGTCAAGATAATTTTATCTGAGATAGATCGGAATATAGAAGTTAAATATTTTATTGAGGCAAGCTAAGCCAAATACAAAACCGTCTCAACTTTGCTGGCCGCAGTCGACAGCAAGGCATTCCTTATCGTAGTAGAAACAACGGCCCTTGACAACTAGTACGGAGATTAAGATATATGGTCTTTCGTTGCTATATAAGTTATAAGAGCAATCATTAAAATGTATTCAAAGAGATGAGGCTTCATAAACATGATATTGTCGATGTCTTTGCAATGTGTTTAGCCCCTCCTCATTTTACCGACTGCCACTCTTAAGATGATCAGTCTCTTCCTACTTTCCACTACTTTCAATGCAATTACTCTTCATAAACCGGCGGCGGAGTGCCACAAGCTTCTGCAATTTCGGTTTCATAATATCCTGGCGGGATCCGAATCCCACGTGACAATACCTCAGCAGCTCGAGCAGCGGCTCCTCCTTTGCGTTGAACAAACACATCCCAGCCATTAACTGGTAGGTCAGGGGAAATAAAAAGAGTTATAGAAGTCGACGTCTCGAACTGCTTTTATCATTAGCCCTTGGTCCCCACTCTCAATATTGGCACGTACTTCTGAAGTAGCGCCTACATCATCCGAGATTGTAGCTATGAAGCGCATGGTATGGCTGTTCACTGCATATTTTGTGTTAAAACTTGGCGAACAACTCCTGACAACTTTCGGCAGCGGGAGATTTTGTTGCCAAATCTGTTGCTTGGAAGTCTTGTCCAGGGCCAACCGCCACTCGCTCATAGTCCTCTCGCCGTGAAAAGCAACTGCGCTTTGGTCATTATAGACTGTATGGCTTTCCAATAAACAGAACTTAGCCCCTATAACTCTCAATAATGGCTCATGCGTTATAATCTCAGCTTCGATATGGATCAGTCCCCCCAGCGCTATTGCCTGACGGCATAGTGTTACCTTATATTCGACCCCTCCCGACCAGTAGCCGTGCACTGTGAAAGGATTCATAAGTTCGTATGAAGAGACATCTAGGCACCTTATTATGCGTATGGGTGCTGAAGTTTGCATTTTAGCGGAAACATTCCTAGTTGAAGCCGTTGCCTCTAGCCTGTACGAGGTCAGGCAGAGGCTGCACCCTCGGGATGACTCGTCCTGGCTGCCACGTATAAGCAGTTCAAAAAGCCATTCGTGAGTGACACCATATCTAGAGAGGCGACTGACACTCTCTCTGGTGTTGGATCTTTCCCACCTGTGTAAGACAAATTCACGCGTTTCCCTCTCGAAAATCATTGGCCTGTGGGCGCTAGTGGTATCGTCAACCAACCCCGAAGCATGCACTTGCCGCTGTACATACCTGATAGAGCTGCGCCCAACCACTGCCAGATGAACGTTTACCATACAATCGCCATTTGGCACATACAGTACGATTTTACCTCGAAGGTACTGATCTTGAGCATCTTGTGCTTGCCCGCTTAGAAACACGTAATCACAATCCGGTCTTACTATAAGACGTCCCCGAGAGCCACCTCGTAACTTGGCTAGAAGAGAATGCATGGACTACTCGTGGTGCGGTGTGGCAGAGCTTACTGCTGATACTGGGACGGAAGAAGTAACTAATTAAGGTGTTTTTGTTTGTTGATTCCGTGGGCAGGATCTTAGTGCTTAGAGCTTAGAAATCGGAATTGGATTGCTGATGAGCAGAAATACATGAACAGGGGCCTTTAGCGCGCGCTAGAGACTGAATACTGCAGCAGAGTCAAGATGAATCTTACGAGGCAGGTTCTTGTCCGTGATCGCCTGACATCATTCATCCACACTCAAATCACACACCAGAATGTGGAAACATATCGTCTTTATCGTGCAATCCTATCTCGTGCTTTCACACTCATAGATCGAGCGGCTGATGGTGTTCAACAACCACGGCACAATGATTGGGGAACCTGGTTACATTCGCGGTGCAGTATCACGACTAGATTCCTCATTTAATGACTATCAAAATGCAGCACTGCCACTAATCGGGAAGACCGTCATAACACCAGGCAATGAGATTTGCCGAGCTTCTCAAATGACTACAAACTATACAGACGAACTACCGGAACTGCAAGCTTGGCCGGGGTCAAGACTCGCGCTCCAGTATCAAGAAATTGGTCACGTAACATTGACTGAGTTAAACCCTCTGAAAACCAATAGTGGTGATGTATATATATATATGGGGCCTCAAATCCTTCACACGATGATACTCTTATATCTATTCATAAAGTTTGGAACGAGGCAGGCAAAGGTGGTGACAAGCGCGGACGACTTTTGGCCGTTAGACCGTTTGACGATGGGCAATGCTATCAGATAAACTCCGGCACCATATCGCGCAATCGGCAACAAAAGTTTAAAAAAAAACCGCAGCAAATCCTCAAGGGGCAGATTTATGGTGCCAAAATGATGTTCAACTGCCATCGGACGTGCACCAGCAGTACACCCTGTACTGGGTATGGGATTGGCCTTCGGTTCCAGCAACCAGTTCTGCAATCGGTAAAACTGAGCTATACACAAGCTGTATGGACATTAAAATCGCTACAAAGCAACAATTGGACGCAATCAGTTTTGCAGACGGCCAAGACCTTAACTACGCAGGGATCAAGGGTCAATTGGAGATGAATTAGTGTAGGACGCACGATGTATTAGCAAGAACACCGACTGTCGGTTAGCCCTGTCGCTCTGAATCTTTCTCACGATAGTGGGCAAAATATGCCGTTTTCTATTTTGCAGCTCAGATCTCCCTGCCACCGCCCAGCTGCGTGGCTTGATTGTATTGCAATTTTCAGCTTTTAAATTTTCTCTCTGTAGCACTCAAAGCACTTGCATAATGTGTTTTTACGTACTCTGTTACCTGCCCCACTACTATAGAAATGGCTATGACATGGTCCTTACGGCGACTTTCTGTACTTCGGAAACTGTTTCGTCCACGCATAAAGAAAGAGGTTGGTTGCTTAGTCCGGGCTGTCCAGATGCAAAACCGGTGCCACAAGCGGTTCTGTACTGCTTGCATCGGTTGGCTAGCATTACCGAGCGTGTCCACGTAACGCTGCGATGGCAATTCAGTGATAGATGAAGACACATTTCGATTTTGCTCCTAGCTGTTCAACATCAAGAGCTGGGGTCACAATACTGCTCCTCGTCATCGCCCGCACGCATATTATCTGGTGTAATATTGCAGGAAAGCCACGGCACTTTTGTACCTTTGACAAAGAAAGTGCAGAGCCAATCTGGTTTTCAATTGGTGCGTGAAAAGGCCCGCAACACACAAGAAGCAGCACTTCGATATGTTAGTGTGAAGAGTCCGTAAGACTAGTGCATATATCGCATCAGTAACGATTTCGGTAAGACAGATTTGGCGGTGGCGGTGGGGCAAATGCGAAAGCTTGCTTACTCATAAAATATCATGCAAATGCACCAACCGCTGTGTAAATGGCGTGATGCTGTTGGCTGAGCCCTCGGGATGGGCTTCCAGTAACCAGAGGCGTCATTCCTACTGGTCCTTACAGGTTTCAGCTGAACCACTGCTTCTGCTCCCGGTTCAATTGGTGAGGGTACTCCGGTGCCTGCCGGCGGGTCAAATACGAGTCAAAGGGTGGCCGCACCGGTGCTCCTGGCTGGGCTGCCGGGTAAGACCGGTCCTTTTCAGGCTTCACACAACGTATTAAGGCGCGGCATATCGAGAGCCTTACGGTGCCCCCCAACCCCACGTGTTGGGTTCCGGCCATTCCGCCTGAGTTGTCGTCATGACAGTTTTCATACCCCAAACCCGGCCAACTGCGAACAGTAGCATCGGCAGTGCATCTTTTCGGCATAGCGGCTATTACAGGCCACTCCGAAGCAACGAAGCTCGGCGCGCCAGTCTCTCCAAGTTGCTTCGCCTTGCAGCTGCCGCGTATACGGGATAGCTGTCTACCGGTATTACATAAATATACGCGCATATAAGCGACCTGATTGATTCTAGGTCAAAGGATGATATAACCAGCTGCGGCTTGACAGGACTTGCCCCAAGACTTGCGCTTCCCTATTCCACTGCCGCAGACATTGATGCCTCGCGATGCCCCGAAAAGGGTGCCCCAAAGTTCGAACAGGATGCTTCACCTGCAAGTGAGTTTGCGTGCCCCAGAACCAGCAGCCACCTGGTAGCGCGTGGAACATGTCCTTGGACATATCAGAAAGTCTAACCCTGCATTACTGTAGAAAGCGGAGGGTCAAGTGCGACGAAGCGCGCCCCGTCTGCAGTCGTTGCGCCACGACCGGCAGACAATGCGACGGCTACGCACAACCGACGCCTTTGGCTTACTCCTGGGACGAGCTTCTTGCACCGCGCATGCTGCTAGCTGCCGGTGCCTCCACTGCATCTGACGATAGGCGTGCTTTAGCGTATTTCCGTGACATTGTGACCAAGGACTTGTTTCACTCGCTTGGCGGCTCTGGCTGGATCCGACATGTATCACAGTTGGTGCAGAGCGAACCAGCCGGCACGCACGCGGCCCTCGCCATCGTTGCATTATACAAGCAGCTTTCCCAAGCCCGGTTTGGCACGCAGCAGCGGCCCCACGAAAACGTCGTGGCGATCGAGCACTACAATGCTGCCATCAGGTGCATGCTTACGGCTCCAACATCATGCTCCCCAGACTTCACGTTGGTGGTGTGCGCCCTATTTATATGCATCGAGTTTCTTAGGAGTGATGCGAGAGCTGCCATCAGCCACTGCCGGCATGGCATCCACCTGCTTAACTTGCAGCAAGGGAGATCTGTTGTCGCGTCTATATTTTATCACTGGAGCGTCTTGCCATTCTTCCAGAGTGTTTCAGTACAGTCGTACCCTCGCCTCAAAGACCCAGGCCTTTCAATCAATATGTCATTTGAGAACCACACACAAGCCCAGGAGGCCATAGACTGGCTATCTGCGCGCGCATTGCAGCTAGGCCAGAACGGCAACGACCACCGTCTCGCCGTGGGGTCTACTCTGCGGCCATCTGACCATCTTACTCGCGAGCAAAAAGAGCTTACTGAAGCTCTGCGGGCATGGTCACTTGCATTCTCACGTCTCCAACAAGCCACAAAGCCATCTTCAGACACGATGGCTAGAATGCTCCTTCTTGAGATGCGCTGGCTTGTTTGGAAGGTATATGTGAGCACCTGTCTTGAACAAAACGAAATGATATTCGATGCCTACTTAGGTGACTTTAAACGCATGCTCGAGATTTCTGCATATATACAGGCTAGTAAACGACGAGGATTAGGACATGGGTCCACTCTTAGCCTCGAAATGGGTCATTATACGTCCGTCTACTTTATTGTTGTTAACTGCAGGCACCTCGGAATGCGGCTTGCCGCGCTACAAATGTTAAAGCTTGCGTCGCAGCCTAGGGAGATGATATGGAATGTGGCCACCTTTTATGCAATTGGTAAACATCTGATTGAGATTGAGCATGAGATGAAGCTCACAACCAAGGTAATAAAACAGGGAGGTAGTAGTCCTGGGCATCTGAGTTTCCCTCCAGATAGGCAGCGAATCAGGGGAACGATGCTGGCGCCGGACCCGGCGCAGCATTTGGACGACGAAGGCACGCAGATGCCAAGACAGAGACTTAACTTCTTTATGCCTGGCCGAGATGGGAAGGGCACGTATACCCTTACCCGCGATATTCCGTTTGACGGGGCGTTGGTTAGCTAACCACTATGGGGTTGTTACTCTTTGACGTCTTTGGCACGTAGAGAGGCTTCGTACTCCCAATATGCCCTTATGGGACGCATCCGTGCCAACGCCGTAAAGAACTATTCTCTTGACACCTAATAAATCAATTACGCTTCATATTACTTGGCGTCTGTAGTATTGGTGACCTATTATCACTCTGTTTTTCAAAGTTTTGACATTTATTGATTTCCTGGTTTCTACATCGCACAACTGCCCTTTCTTGTTTCATTCGAAAGAAAACGTTGTACATGACAATCCCTACAGCCAATCTTCGCCATCCACCTCCTTGACGAAGTTGGACTACCGTATTAGCAGAAGGAGAGAGTGACTCACAGCCACATACGCAGACTCTGTGGGCATGTTCCACCTGTCCTTCTCGAAGTCCAAGTGTCTGAAACAATACCAGAATGCAACAACTCCCCATAGAGCCGCTATGCCAGCAACAGAAGTATAACTCACAGTAGGAGGGGACCAGCAGACTGGTGGACGAGTACCTGGCTGCTAACAGCGGAACAGGCACTCATGAAGAAGTTGATGCTCATTACAAGGGAGTTTATATTCTCAGGCGCCTCTAAGAAGGCATATGGTACGAGTTGATGATAGTCAACTATTTCCGCGATATCAAATATAAGCCAGACACTCCGCCAAGGAGTTTATCAGCGCCCGAGGCGTTTCCGGCCAGTTTTCGGGTCCTGGCTATGGACATACCCCTCCGCAGGTAAGCTTCTAGCAGGTATAGTACTATGTGATACCAGTTTCAATGAAAGACAGGGGAGATATGAAAACTCCCACTGCTAGTCGCATAAAAGGTGCGAGTAAGACAGCCCAGAAGTAGTTAGACCAGCACTGCACTATGCCTAATCACCCGTCATAACTATACATAGCTAACCATCACGCACCAGCCTCATTGACCACTCACTGCATTAGACAATCCCATCCACCGAAGTAAGCCGCCTAAGTATACTATCCAAGTAATGTGAAGTGTCTATTAGAGCCAGCGGGAGAATTCAGTGGCCGGTTTCCTCAAAGCAGTACTGAATTTATGTATTAGTACTAGCCATTATTTTGCACAGAATACCTCCGGAGATCAAGATTAACTACCACTAGTGTAACCCCAAATCTAGCAAGCCCCTGAAATAAGTATAGCCAGATATACATGTATAGCTTCAAGCACTCGCGCTTCCTAATTCTCGCTTAAATGTCGGTGGATGGTGGGATGGCATAGATGGGTTGGCCGTCAACGCGGCCACCCGTAGCGATCTGGAAGATTTCAACCTTCGTGCCAGAACCACGAAAGAAGACGCCGTGCCACTCTGCAATAAACATGGCAGTGTTGATCCATTGTAGGCATGGAGCCGTTGTCTCCAGCTTCCTGCACAAAATATTAGTTTAGGTGTGCTCTCCGGGACGGAAACACCTACGCATAACCAAATCCGTGAAGATCTTTGTCGTAAGCGGTCGAACCGATTATCTCGGCATTGATACGGTCCCCAGTGTCGCTCTCGAATACGAAGCGTCCATCGTAGCTCTGTGAAAAGAGTTAGTGCAGAGACTTCGCACTCAGTGGTGCCAACATACAGTGGTGACTATATTGTTAACTATCGGCAGGTACTTCTCCACTGACGAAGTGAGATTTGGAACAATGTGGCCATTGAAAACGCTGCCTCTAATTTCACCACCTCGAACCGGAACTGTCCCAACAACTCCGCTTGGAGTGGTCGTGTTGACGGGTATTCCAACTTGGTAGTCGATACTTAGGAAACTCTGCGCCTTGGGTGGATTGAATACCCCGGTAGTCGCCATGGCGCCTACGGCGGAGGCTAAGACAACGACTAGTGCATTGATAATCATGTTTAGATGAAAGTCGTTCGAAAGAAGGAAAAGAGATAGCTATTAAAGACGACGATACAATGCGAAAAGTATCAGAACTATCACAGCTAGAATTTAGGCCGTTTAGACGTGCAGATTAATGTACTCTAGCCTAAAAGTGAGAGTTAGGAGATAGTACTTATAGTTATAATCTAACAGCCACGCCATTTGTTGCCTCGTGCTCCTCCCTAAGACTCCCAGTAATCAATATCTGCGAAACCTGCTCGCCAGTACATACTCAGCAACATCAATTTTCGACGCTTAGTCTCCGAAACGTCCGGCTGACATGGATCGCTGCAACCATGGTGGCTGTGTTGAGCCCCCCGTGCCAGCATTGGCCCCGGCAGCAGCCGAGAGTTTGACAGGCATGCCATGTCCAGCTTGCTCGACTGGGGTCAACAGCTTTATGGGGTGGGCCCAACGGTGTTGCTGACACGGCAAAAGCAGGGCACACCTCAGTGGGCGAATGGGTCAAGTGCGAATGGACCAATTGCCCATCGTCCCTCTTATACCGACGTCGCGCACGAGCATCCACCCATGCAGCCCGTGAAGCAGCTCTCCAAAAAGAGCCAATCGCTCTTACTCATGCACAGCTATAGCAATAGCGATTATATAATTGAACGCCCCAGATGTTAGCGTAAGGGATGCCTTTAGATAGGAAAACCATCAGCTTCTAGGAAGCGTGGAACGCAAACCGCACACCGCTCACTGGCCATCCCCTTGTGAATGGTGCCGCGAGCTGAGCTGGGGAGACAATCCAGCCCTTTCCGGTCCGGGCTCTTCTCTTCTTCCTTTCACAACTACGGGCAACGATTTGTCGTTGTTTCTTAATTATGGCATTCATCTCGCTCCTGTCAGTCACCATCACCTCACTGGCTGTCGTTGTCACTTCCTTTATCGCCCGTCGGTTACGAAATAAAAAGCCGCTACAGGCTTCTCAGTTACGCTGTTGTGTAGAGCCTACCTCTTTGTGCAAGGCACTTGCATCAGCGCTTCCTGATGATGTTATTTTGCCTCGACATGCTGCCGAATTTCACCGGTATACAAATTCATATTGGGCGGAGCAGGAGCGCGAAGTCACACCGGCTTGCATTGTTCGGCCACGTTGCGCACAGCAAGTCTGCTTGGCTGTTAATATTATTAGGCAGGAATATCAACGGCAAAAAGAGCAAGGCGTTGCTGTAGGGGATGCAAAGCTTTTTGCTATCCGTAGTGGGGGGCATTCTGCAGTTCATGGGGCTGCGAGCGTACGAGGAGGAGTGCTACTGGACCTTCAGTTGCTTAGTGAGGTGAGCTGCCCCGGAGACAGATCCAGTGTGTCCGTTGGAGCAGGCGCGAGATGGGGAGATGTTTCTCAAGTCCTGGACAAGCTAGGCCTGGCAGTGACAGGCGGCAGAAATTCCGACGTTGGTGTTGGCGGATTAGCATTAGGAGGTACGTCGCCATTCTTATCATTATTGGTCTGCCTCACACCAGAGCTAACACAACGGGCACGAACAGGAGGCCTCTCGTTCCTCACTCCTCGTTTCGGTCTCGTCTGTTCCAACATCCTGAGCTACGAAATTGTTCTTGCCTCTGGCTCACTTGTCACCGCTTCTGCGTCAACCAACGACGACCTTTGGCGCGCTCTCAAAGGCGGCTGTAACAACTTTGGCATTGTGACACGATTCACAATTCGAACTGTCCCGGTGCGGGACATTTGGAGTGGCTTCCTATATATGCCGTCATCCCAGTCTGCCAAAGTCCTCACGGCGTTCTATGAGTGCTTGGGTGGTGGTAGGTCTAGCGACTCAAGTCCATCATACCATAAGCATGCTGCAGGCCCAATGGCTTGTTTCACATTCATCGGAGCACTACGGGTGCAAGCTATCTCAGTGCATCTTGCGCACACTGGTGATTCAGCCGCTGGTCATAAGTGGCCAATGTGCTGGAAAGATTCTTCGTTCGCTCGTATTTGGCGACTGTGGAGTACCCTCCGCGTCCGTACAGTGACGAGCGCAACGGACGAATTGAAGGCTCTTAACCCACCTGGAAAGCGTCAGATTTTGGCAACCACGACAATCAAGAACGACCTTGCCACCATCTTTGCCACGCACACAGCGTACCTCGGTGCCATCTCTTCTGTCAGCCGTCAAAGTGTTAAGGGCCTAAATTGGACACTAGTACTGCAGCCTCTCCTACCATCCTGGGCTTGCAAGGGCGACCCAAACCCCCTTGGATTCAGTGATAGCGATACCGAACCTCTTATTATTGTCAGCTTCACCGTCAACTGGAGCAGAACCAGTGACGATGACTTTATTAAGGCAATAACACGCTCCGCCATAGACAGAATCGATAGCGCCGCAAAGGCTAATAATGCCGCTCACCCGTACAGGTATTTGAACTACTGCGCGGAATGGCAGAAGCCATTTGAAAGCTATGGCATGGAGAACTTCAAGTTCTTACAAGGGGTAAGCACCAAATACGACCCAGAAAAACTATTTCAGAATGCCTGCACCGGCGGCTTCAAGCTCTTTGAGCGGCCCGGTGCTGATCGTGGCTATGATTTGGAGCCTCATTAGCTTTGGAAGGCTGAAGACCGTGAGACAGCTTGCAAGCTGTAAAGCGTAGCAGAAAGGCCACGTCACCATTCTCCTTCGCACAAGTCAGCTTTCTGGAGGTTATGGAGCAATCATCCGCGGACTAAAAGGCGACGCCATTATCATCTCGAGAGAAATCTACTTTATTTCCATCTACCTACGTCATTGCTCTCTTTTTTGAGAGCCAACTCTCTAGCAGAAATGCACCAGTATAGTTGGTGTCCTTGTTCAATGTAATGCGTCGATATCCTAGCTGTTAAAGTATTGATATAAGCCTGAACCGTAAGTGAAGCTTCGTCGATATAGCGGCCAGCCAGCATTCAATCGTTGGCAGGCCGCCCTTGTTGTGCGTGTAAGTTTGTTCAACTGCAGCGCTTGACGCTGTCTAGTGGCAATAGAGGTTCATTCCGCAGTCAACGTGGTCGTTCATATGGATGTCCACCGCTTCTTCATGCTATGGGCTATCGAATACGCGCCTTGGAAGCTCGGAGATTATTGCACATTGCGAAGGTCTCCGCGGTCCTTTCCAACTTTCGGCCCACCAGAAGTTCCCGATTGCTCTCACATTGAGGTTCGCTCGCATTTGCCCCTCAGTTCCGTAGCGAGCAATAGCCCCCAAAGCTGTGTTATCTATGTGGGGTTTTGTTATAAGCGAGATGGAGTGGATTTGGTAGACTGCGGTGACGGTATCTGTTCCATGGGAAGAAAACATGAACCGATACCACCCTGCTCCTCGTGGGTTTGGAGAGCTATTTGCGTACGCTTCATGCCACTGGATTGACCACCTGTGATGCACAACGCAGTCCTCTCTACCGGATCTTGCGGATATTGAGAGCAGCTTATGCGCCACCAAATCACGCCGATTTGATAACTGGACACAACAAAACTGATTGATGGACAAGTTGAATTTGCTGCTTTGTCAAATCTCCAAAGTCCAGGCGGCTAACGAACAGCTGAATCAAGTTCAGTATTCTTTGGTAATCTACCAGTTCCTCCAGCTCATTCATAGTGGTGATTATCCATGGCGCCACACCTAAAGTAACAGCCCAGCCGAGCTCGAGTATACCTAGGGGCCTGCGGGAAGCCGCCAGTATTTTCAAAGCCAGGGCTGCGATTCCTTGATTTTGCTCATTGTGTGAGGTGTCGCCCTCCAGCCATGACAATAAGCAGGACATCCCCAGCCGCCTGACGCATGCATCGAAAAAGATGCTACGGTATGCATGTGCTGCCCTGTACCAAGCTGCATAAGGCGTCTAAACCGTGCATAATGTTTGTCGTCTGAGCGAATGAAACGGGAAATCGCCGTTGGCCACCCAGACAGCAGTGCTGGCCTTGACAGGGTCTGCGTTGGTGTTTCTGCAACGAAACCGAACAAGATGCGAGGATGCAAATGAGTGTTCGAGGAAGCGGATTACACCGCAACTTACAGATATCAACTCGATATACGCAGCGCGGATTTGTAAACTGTTGAGACAAACACAAGCGCCTGGGGCTCACGATCTGGCTGGCTTTACGAGGCCAGCACTCTGGCTTACGGATCTCTCTGCTTTATAGACGGCGACATCGACTGAGCCAGTAGTGTTTCCGCACCACACGGGTATCTCGATATCATTCTTGTTTTGCACAAATAAGTAATTTGTAAAACTGTATTGGTTAACTATACAATGAAAGTTTCAAATTTAGAAGCACTTGCATTGCTGCAGAGAGCTATTTCGCGTTAGATATAACTTTACAGTTCACCCCGGTAGCGTGCCGGCCAATCGAGGTGGCAGGTTTCACACAATGTAGTAGTGTGAGCTCATCTGCCTTCTTTGTTGGATAGTCAAAGCTGACAGAATCAGGGCAATGAGTACTAGTGCAAGGTATGGAATACGAGCCGAGTTGATGGATACGCACCCTGCAAGTTCAGCATCTAGGGAAATTATAAGCGTTCATTGAATATGTAAGTTCTATTATGCTATAAACAAATCCTCGCCCGGAAATCGTACAGATGTAGCGTGACTAGTTCACACGAAAGCGAGCCGTCAGTGCCAACTAATTGAAGGAAAAAGCAAAAGCTCTCGAATATCTAGTTTTCATCTTCGACAACCTCGACAATAGGACCTTCGTACTCCTTGCGGGCCCAGACGGCGTAGTACACGATGCTAAAGAGGAGAACAAATCCAGTCATGAGAGAGGCATAGTTCATGTTCGCGGCATTGGGGTTCACCATGGGCGGGAAAAAGCTGAAGATGAAAATGATAATGAGGTAGATGCAGGTGAAAATGTTGTTGGCAATGCCAAAAGCCCCGGGCACGTGCCATGGGCCCCAAACCAGGTCGGCGCCGCTGGTGTTGGCGAGAGCAGGAAGCTCAGACACCTCAGGCATCTTGAAGCCACGAGTGCAGCGGCGATACAGCAACAAGCTAGCGCAGATGAGGTAAGAAAGATACAAACAAGAGATGGAGAGCGAGATGATGGCGTTAAGAGCCGTGTCGGAGCCCAGGTTGATGAGAGCAAGAAGGCAGGAAATGACTGTAGTGCAGCCAATGGCCCAGAGAGGGATACTGGTTCGGGAGTCGACCTGAGAGAGAGTGCGCCAGAAAGGCAGACCGCGGTCTCGGGCAAATGACCAGAAGACGCGCGAGGTCGAGGCAAGCATACCGACCGTGGCACAAGCACCGAGGATCATGATGATGGCAGCCATGACGGTGGAGCCTGCAACGCTGCCGGTCGAGTCGAGGAAGAGCTGCATGTGCGCAAAACCGGTCGTAGATTTCAGAATACCAGCCAGCTGGTCAGGGCTGCTGATGCAGAACAGGACGGCAAGCGTCATAGCAAAGCCGGTCGTACCGTTAATGAGCATGCTGAGGAAGATGGACGTAGGAACAGCAACTCCAGGGTTCTGGGTCTCTTCAGACATGTGGAAGGCGGCATCAACTCCGACGAAGGCGAAAACGTTACCAATCAGACCAGCCATGAAAGAAACACCCTGCGAAGACCAACCGCCCTGGTTCTGGAAGGTGGTGAAGACGGTATAGGGGTCCGCATGGTCGGCAAGGCTGACCATGGGAATAAGGATGGCGAAGAAGCCAAGAACGTGGAGAATCAGGATGAGGCCTTCGAACTTTGGAAGGGCGGAGCTAACAACGGCATTGATGAAGACGGCAAAGAAGATGATGGCCCAGAACAGCAGCGTGCCTTGGTAAGGCTCGGGAATATAGCTGTTGGGATGCGTCATGGCAATCATGCCCTGAATCATACCACCTGTA
The DNA here is from genome assembly GCA_023628775.1 of Lecanicillium sp. S3808. Taxonomy (NCBI): domain Eukaryota; kingdom Fungi; phylum Ascomycota; class Sordariomycetes; order Hypocreales; family Cordycipitaceae; genus Lecanicillium; species Lecanicillium sp. S3808. The sequence continues at coordinate 329,838 of JAMAJY010000017.1, forward strand.
AGGTATCCTGAAGAGGCAACAGAGCCTTGCCAGCCACCGACCGCAAGCCAGCCGGTGATGTAACTGAGAAATTTTGAGCAACTTCGTGGCGCAAGCATAGCAACCCAGTGATATTGACCGCCGGAAGTTGGGGCCATGGAAGCCAATTCGGACAGAGTAGTGAAGACGGAGATGTTTCCAAGCCAGACAATGATATAACCGTAGATGACACCGGCCTGACCACCGTTGGCCAGACCTTGAGCCGACAGAACGAGCGTAGCTTCCCATGTGATGAGAATTGTGCAGGAGAAACCGAGAATCGACATGAAACCAAAGTTGCGCTGTTCGTGGACAAGTTAGCAAAACTGTAAATGGCCAATTTGCGTAAAGCCCATTGAAGTAAAGACAGTGTTTTAATACAGCTAAGTAAACAATGCTAAACTTACCCTCAGGACCGACTTCTTGCCCACACGCGCAAGTGCTTGGTTATCATCATACTCGCGGTTAGGTTTACCCTCGCCATGAGGGCTGCTAGGCTCCTCAACAACACGGGGAGCACTGGCTTTGGCCGTGGCCAAGTTGCCAAGTTCATGGCCGCCTTCAGCAGACATGATGGCTGATCAAGAGTATCGCTCACCAACTATCTCGAGCAAGACCAGTTGCTACGAAGAAGTAGAGAGGCCAGAAAAGCAAGTCCGGATATCAAAGACTAGCAAGAAAAAGGAAGGTTAAAAAGTAGAGAAGATTGACATAAATAGTATTAACACGGAGGAAGAAGATCCGGCGAGGCCCCAACAACACGTGGATGAACTGGGAAGAAAGAGGAGCCCGGAAAGATCGAACAAGGACTAAATAAGAACGACTGTATGTATATACGGTCTAATAAGACTACAGCCCCGCCCGGTGCAAAGAAGAGGGAAAAAACCGGTCCTCTAGGTGGCAGTCAAGCATCCCTAGTTTGCCGGCAGCGCTGTCATTGTGCGTCGGGAAGAACGAGCCTTGTCCAGTCTGTGCTTTTACTGGATCATAACCCAGGCTAAAGATTCCTAGTCGATGCCAAAAGAGTCTCCTGCATCTCCGGGGCCCGTTGAAGAACGGGGAACAACGTGAGCACACGGCCGACAGCACCAAGCTGGGAGCGTGGCGAACAAGGGTTTCATCAGCTGGGTCTTGCAAGGTCTCCTCTTGCGACGGCCTCGTCTCGCCTGAGCCTGGGATTGTGGACTAGCAACGGTGCCTGCAACACTCCAGAAAATTTACACGTACTTCGTACGGCGCAATAAAAGAGAAATCCGAACATCAACCCCTTGTCAACATCGCTGGACCCTCAACCGCCCATCCATTCCAATCTCGGTGCGCCACCGACCACTTTTTGCCTGCGGATAGAGCGCCACTTCTACCACTGCAACTGCAACGTGCTTTGAACTCCCAGTGATTCGACGAGGAGCAAAGGCTCTTCGTACTGTGTGGGCTGCGATTGGCAGGGGCTTGGTGGGGGAGTTCAGTTGAAGAGGGTGGACTGGGCCTTTGTCGTGTCGTAGAAACTAGCGGCGCTGAAAATTCCGGCATACTCGTGTGTACGGCTTGTCACGGGCTTTTCGGTTGTGAAGTACGAGTAGAACAGGTGCATTGGTTACCGCAGTCTCTAGCACAAAATGCCTGTAAGTCTTCCCCTGTAACCTAGCCTAGTATGCTACGCATTGGGAGATGGTCCCGAAATCAGCGGCACGAGTAATTATACGCAGCCAAAACGAGCCAGCAGGACTAACTATCCTTCCAACTTTAGTCGCACAGACGTTAGACAAAGATGTTGAAGGCCATTGCGATCCCGTTACAGGCCAGTCGCTAGTGAACGCTATGAATGACTTACTGCATGGGCCGAGTCGTGGAAGCACAAATTCATGACTAGCAGCATACTCGTAACAGTTCGTGCTCGAATGAAGCTACGGAAATATTTTGTTCTCTGCCGGGCGCCAGTTGCGCCACGCCAAGATGCGGAACGAGAAAAGCCTCTCCACCTCTTGGCGAGTTCAGGAACTTTGTCCAGTCGACGCAGCACTTTGAGAAATGGCCAATCACTTGCCATAATTGTAGCTTTTATCTTGAGAGTCGAAATATGAAATACAACACAGCTGAAAGCCCTCTTTCATCCCTTTACGAAAGTAGTGTGTAAGTTTCCTCGGTCATCTCGAGTCGGCAGAAGTTCAGGTCGTTATGCCGTATGGGCTGGTTTTAGCGCAGCCACCACCACGGCCTGCCTCGAGCTTCGGTCCGCGAGCCGAGCTGCAGTATCAGCCATGGCGTTCATGACTACAGTAAGAGGGTGAGGTTCTTTCAGCCAACCAAAACAGAGAAAAAAGTAAATTTGTTGAAATAAGAAACTGTCAAGTGAAAGGCAGTCATTTCAATGGAAAGGAGGCGGTTAAGTATAAGTACGGATTAATTGTGCATGCGACTCGTAACTATAACTAACACTATACGCGGCACCCGAATATACAATACAATACGCCAAAAAAAAAAAAGGAACCATTCCGTCTTCTTTTTTTCTCCATTTTGTTGCGCTGCCACACTGCAGACAGTAAATGCAGCTACCTGCATCGAGTTTTCAAATAATACATTGCATGGAAGCCATCGCGGCTATTTCGGAGAGATGCCAGCTCAGTCAGAGCTGTCTCTGGCCTCAACGTCAACATGCCATGTTTTGGTTTGTTGAATCAGAATTGTCTGACTTGTGTGGCTTTGGCCATCCCACGCAACGTTTCCGTCAGAGTGGTGAGCGTCTTTTTGCGTGCTGCTCTCAGATGACTGATTCTTTTTTGACTTTGGTATATCCACCATCTCAAACATTTTGCTGCGCTGTGATGCTTTTGAAGCCAGGGGGTCCCGGTCGCGGTTCGACGCAAGGCCCCTGGAATTGCTGCGCCCCGCGCTGTTCTGCGCAGAGTTCTTGTAGCCATTTTTGTAGCTGTTGTACCCGCCGCTGCTTGATTTTCCTTGTCGACGTAGATCATCCACTCGAATTTGTCCAGACTCCAGGCTGTCCAGGAAAGGCTTGAGGTTGGGGATGCAGATCGCCAGGATACTCACGACCTGCACCACAGCCATGATGACTGTGAGCTCCCACATGTCAAAAGTTGGATCACTGGACGACATTCCTTTGCTCGAAAAATATATCTGGCATATAAGGGCTGGTATCACCAAAATGCGACTACCAAAGACGCCAATGACGAGCGTCTTCTTTCCCCACGTCGTTTGGATTCGGCGCACGTTTTCGACCATGATGGCAATGAGGGCGATGTCGGTAATGATGTTTACGGTTGAGAAGTAGGTCCAGAATGTAAACTGTCCAAGCATTAGCTTTGCGCTGAGGGCGTGGCCACACTCAACCTACCCGTTGAATGCAAGTCTTGGAGATGTAGTCCCACGGCGCAGACACCTCACATTGGAAAAGCACAACAAAAAGACCAGAAACTGCCCATGTCGCGATGAAGATTCCGATGGCTTGAACAATCCGCTTATGGCTTCTTTGCGCAATGTTGATAATCATCATACCAAGGGTGACCTTGGCCAGAAACAGTCCTACAATGTAAAAGACGTTGGCAGCATATTCGCCCTGTGCGTTAATTTGTTAGCCCTACTTAAACAAACGTTCAAAACAAAGACAAAAAGCTAGATGTTGTGCCATTTACTTACTTTTAAAACGTTTTGGATCTGCCCGTCGTTGAGCACATCCTTGGACTTTCCTAGGCCATCGTAGCCTTGTACGACGTGGACGATGTATTCACAACACGCAGCGACCTATTAATTGTTGTGATTATCAGTATATGTGTAAACAACACAAAGAAAATTGTTTCTTTGCAATAGTCATACCGATGCGGCAATGGCGACGTAGTCTTCGGCTTTGAGGGATTTGGTCATGTGCAGTTTGGTCCCCGTCCTAGCTGCACAAGACAAAACGACAATAACAAGAAACAGCCATGATAAGATCTGGATTAGCGGAGACTTGTTGGTGTCCGTCACCAGCTCTCTATGCGAGGCCATTGTGAGACTGTTTCGATCAAAATGTTGGCTTTGGCGCAGAGCAAGGGCTCATGCCACTTCCAAGAGAAAAAAAAGAAGCGCTGTTTACTGTGCGGAAGGCTGTTCCCCAGTGCGGGCACGATGAAGGGTGCAGATGTATACTTCTAAAAGGGAAAAGTGAGTGTGCTTCCACAATTGTTCCAAAACGCACAGACGGGCGACTGTGCCAGTCGGTCGGTACGCGGTCTCCGGAGATGACATACTTGTCCCTCTGCTCCAATGGACTGCCTTTACGGAAAATTCAAGCCACAGGGGTGGATTTAGATGTGGATTCTGGTAGGATAGATTTCCTTTGGTGCTTGTAATAAATGTGACACGAGCCTTGACTTTGGACTGATTGACAGTATAAGATCTGTGACATACAGAGAACCTGTTCTTTACTACTTCAGCGTCGAAACCACCATTGTCTCCCACAACGTCCGTTTGATTCTAAGCCGTGAGAATACGCTCTGGTCCAATCCTGTTACGGGTGAAGGAATTGACGAGTAGTACTCGAATGGAGCACGGCGAGGTCCTTACAGTGTACGTACTTCGTACACAAACACAGCTGAGGAACCCTTGCTATGTACACCTTCACCAGAGTGGACTGCCGTGGAGCACAGTGGTGGACAGGGAAAAGCCCACAGTCATCCAGATTTCAAGCTTAGTGGCCCGGCTGAGGCGCACAGTGGTGGCAGGCTTGTCCTCGCCATGGCGTAAAACGGCGCGCTTTCCCCCATCGGCTAGCACGCCACTTGCTGTGGATCGGAAAGATGGGCATCAGGCTCGAGGTTCAGGACGCCACACACACACAAACTGACAAGGGATAAACGTGTACTTGTTCCTTGTGTTGGACCTGAAGCGAATGCGCGAGCCGTATCCCCAGAACATCGTCCTTGATCCACAAAGCATGTAACACTCCGTGCGCGGAAGCCGACGCTTGTGCAAAGGTGAATGTGGAAAAATCTTCGAGTACGAACTATATTCATGCGGGTTGGTAACATTCTAGTACTCTTTCTGTTGGCTCTTAGTGGCAGTGCATAATGCATCGAGACATATGGTTGGCCGATGACAGTACTTCTGACTAACTAGTACTACGAGTAAATTATTCCCAATGCTATAGTAACATGTACCTAGAAATGTGACAGAGGATCTCTACACATATTCCTATCGAACGGCTCCTGCTAATAACTACCTGTAACATCGCAACCCAAAGCTAGCATACGAATGCCCCGTACTTGTTCCACAAACGAGCAATTGGCAAGCTCTTTGAAAATCCTTCGGAGTACTCGTACTACGTGTGCGAGTAAAAGCCGTACTACGGCGCCGTTGACCCCGTTATTGCAGCGCGAATGCCCGCCAGGGGAAAGTTAGCGCTAACGCCCTACTCCTGACTAAAGCCATACCTAGTTGGGCTTAGCGACGGCCAAGTTCGATACTACTCCGTGTGCTGCGTTGCTACGAGTAGTTTTATGTACACAGTCCGCGGACCGACGCAAAGAGCAGCCCACTGATAATCATGATCAGCGCAATGGGGGGTTTGAACTTTGGACTTTTGCTTCGGCACAAAGGTCCCGATGAAGATGTTCTCCAGGAGCGACCCTCGTAACTGCGGTCGATTGTCGATTAATCTCCATTCTATTCTTTCCGCTTGGGGCGAAGCACAGACTATACTTGGACTGATAGCCAAAAAAACGCCTGATACAAATACTGCATCCAATGTTCATGCCTACGACGTACAAATCATTTTGGCGGGGCCGAAACTCAATTAGTGCAACGGCTAAAAGTATTGTACCAAAACAGAATGGTTGCCCGAGGCAGGCAGGAAGCCGGAAAGCCTGAATCGGTTGCCTCCAGCGACCAGCAAGCTTGGCCACGTTCTCTGCACCGGTGTCATATTTATCCCAATTTTGCTCTAGCCTTGGCCTGCAGGAAACTCGAAATTTCCGCGTGGCGTCAGGGTTTATCCCATTCTATCACTTGTATGACTGGTATGTACCGAGCTGGGCGGAAAACGACGGTTGTCCTGAAGAAGTTTCAAAGTAGATTGCAGTATGAAGTAGTTTGGGCCAAACTCATCGTTGCTACTTTGCGATTATATTATGTGCATAATAGATCTTGTAACATCTATAGCTGGGATATATTGTAGGGAAGATCACAGTCGGACTTGGGAAAGGATAGGCAACCCACAAGATGTTTGCAACTCCTGATCCAGCCCTCATCACGGTCGCAGGCTATCTGCGGAGCATCCAACAACAGGCAAGGCAGGGAACTCCCAGGTAACACCACAGGCTTTCCGAATGCGGCCTCTCTTCTCCGGCACTGCAAGTTAAAAGTGCAGGGATATTGTCATGCCGCAGGCATTTGAGTAAGGGAACCCGCCGGGGAGCCACTTTACTGCCCGGAAAGGCCGTTGACGAGATTCCCATTCATGGCACCGGGCCCTTTCGGGCACGATACTGGTGAGCGGGGTGGTTGCGGCCAACTGCGTGGCGCCCCGTTTTGGTCTGTGCCGTGCATGACGAAAGATGAAGCTGTGGATGTGGTGCCATGTACAAAAGAACATTCTTTTTGCTGGTCAATGCTTGCGCTACGAGTAGAATATGTTGTGACGCTCGGTCGCGAGTTGCCGCTGTAACAATGTACGACGTAACATTATATGGTCCACAGTGCATAAACGACTGCCAGCGCGACTTGCATTGCATTATACATTGTATTTCCATGTTTCGTCTATTTTGAGAATTTATAATAGCACTTGTTTTAGATTTCCATTTCGAATTACAGCATCGCCTCGTTCGTTCAATGGCCAACTTACCTAAACTGCTTTCGTTTTTGCATGGCTATTGATTACCACTCGCACCTCGTATTCATCTCTCGCTGTAAATGAGCTTCCAGGTGAGGTTTATTGCGCCGACGTCGAATAATCAGAAAGACCCCCCATAATCCCTGTTGTAAAATCTATATTGGCCTCTTTCTCCTCCTCCTCCACCGAAGATACGCATTTCAGGTACGGTGGGCTTGCCAACAACACGTGGCATACTCCATCGAAAATGGGGTAATGCAAGTGTCGCAAAATTAGTGGTATGATCTAGTTCGTGTTACTAGACCCTGCCAAGGTTGGTGTCGTGGACTATAATTTCTAGAAGAAGTCCCGGGTGGTTATAGGGTAGGCTTATAGTATTGGCAACAATTTCACGCGGTGACGGGTTTAATCAAGGCGGATGACGGGCTTTGCGACAAGCAGACATAAAAGTGCTTTATTTATAAGCGCATAATATTTTGCCGCTGTGTAGTGCTCTCTTGTCGTTTGTGTATGTAATCTTTTATTGGCTTGTACACCCATCCTAGTCATCCGATTTTCATCACTGCACAATTATGCTACCGCAACTACCTACCTGTTTACATGACCCAAAACTTATTTGGCTTTACACCTCTAATTAATTACCCATGCCTAGAGAACTATCTTTTAATTCCGGTTTAGAAGGCTTTGGAAGCTGCCTCATTTGACTACCTCGGCTCGAGAATGCTGACGAGGCTATGCAGGTGACAGGAGTTCTCGTGTGATCACAATTACTTCGCTGAAAATATACGTATGATCACATTTTACTTCAGTCTCACTCTAATGAGCTCTGTAAAGGCCGCACAGATGCACTCTGCTTTGGATGGAAGGAGTTCAAAATCTGATCGCAACAGAGGCTTGCTAAGCTGACACCCGGATCTAGTGGCGCACTGTTCAATCAAGAAAGCTTTACTAAAAAGAAGGTAGGTAATTTTGTCCAACTGTAGAGGTTTTTAATGCACAGAATTAGTTGTTGTCTATAATAACCGTCGTCTATTCTGTTTTGTCGGCAGCCGTAATGACCCGTTACGAGATCTCATCATCAATGGATGAATGACAGACCGTCATAAACTTCCACTCCTGCTTATTAACAGAAAAGGGATCATAGTGGCTTGGCTCTACCGATGGAATTGTAAAACACGAATCATTATTGAACCATACCGCACCTTCGCTTGTACTTGGTCAAGATGCTGGCGCAGAGTTCTCGGCGATGCACAGGGCGGCTAGTTTCCGCAGGAATATCGACGGCGCAGAATACTTTCAACGTATCTTCTTTACCAAGATTTTCAACACAAAGGACACAAAAAAAATAAAAAAAAAAATTCTCTCAATTCAAAAGTCACATGGAGGGTACGTGGCACAGGTCTATATCAGCCATATTCTCACTGCCTGATATTTTGGCTCGGATAGTGCACTTGGGAGCAACAATACTAGTCAGTGCCTTCAGAGACATGAGAAGTTCTTACGGCGTATACGAGCTTCTTCATCTAACTACAAAAGTATATATATTCTCTCGTCCGATGTATGTGACAATATAAGCACTAAAACAGTGGAACTGGGAGCCAATGGGGAAGAGCTGCAACTTGACGTATGACGGGCATGAGTTCACCGGAGCGATAAGCTATGATGAGGGTCGCATACATCACTAGTATTACGTCCCAAGAGAGCGGTTTCCGATCCATGGTGAGTAATCAAATTTTTAGCATGAAGAACTAGCATAAATAAAAGCTTTGATTGGAGCGGTTGTTATGGAAGCGAACGCATCGCTGCCGTGTAGTCTACAATAAATGCGCCAACTTTCCACGATACAGCGACCCCGGAGCATGGAAGCTCGATATGGTTTTTCCCTTAGAAGATTTAGAAGCGATTAAAATACCTTGGGAGTACCAGCTGGCTTCACTTTCTCCGAGGATCAAATGGACATGCTTCTCGCATATCGACAGACTAGTTCGACATTTCGACCAACGAAGTAGCATCGCATCTTATACGAGCACAGGGCGGATGAAAGCGTGGCCAACACGCGACTGCTTGTCGTGAATGGCAATGAAGTCTATAATGTCAATTCCCTTAACATGTGTGTGTGTATATGACATCTTGTGATGGAGCCGGCAGCTAGACTACCGCATTGCGCTAGGGAATCAGTTGCCTGCGGTCGGTGTAAGTAGCACTTGTTGAGCTACGCGAGCCGACTACCTTCTTAGGCCTCTTTGTGACCGAAGATGTAGCCGGGCTATGATCACCGGGGACGCTCGGGAGGGCTCCTACTATATTCTGCATAGGTGGCTTGGTAACAGATGGTCCGCATGATTGAGCGGGGACTACGTGCGTAGTATCCGCTACTTCACCGTGAAGTTTTTGATGCTTACCCCAGCTTGAGTGGTAGTATCTTGGCATCGCATCCTACATGGTGATGAAAGGTGGCTCATCCTGGAGCTCGTACGAGTAGAATGGCTTCGGCAGTGGCGCTATCGGACCTATTCAGCCCGGTAGCGCAAAGAGGCAGATTGGGCCCTACATAACTTGTGTATTATGTTTCGGTCTTGTCACACATATACTCTGCCAGCGGCATTGTCTTTGATCAGGTTGCACTTACAACGTGCGTAGGTGAGGAGATAATCTCGGTCTGATGTCACGCCGTAATTTAAGCTCTTGAGAAACAAAGCAATGAAACATTGTTTTAGCCTTTTCTTTTGTTTTAGTACAAAGTTGTGTCTCAACCTTTCTTTTGTTAGACGAAGCACTAAAATATGCACCGTGCCCATCATTTAACCCTTTGGAGTAGGTCTCATGCTCCCTTGGTCACATCGTCTTACCCCGCGCGCCGCCCTTCACCACACCGCGTTAAGCTTAAGGCTGGGGAAGCTCTTTCACCCCTCACAAAATCTATCCGCTCCAATGAGCGTTACATTCAACTACGTCACGAGCCCCAGAACCAAGGTTTAACAGGTTCTGATCGCCGATAAAGCGCCGCGTGCCTCAAGGTGAGCGACGCGGAATTGTACCTGCTCTCGGGGCGGGACGCGGAGACTTCAAAAGGCGCAGTGATATCGACGGATTTGCCAAGGTGAGGGGAAGGTTGCGTTGAGCGGTCTAGTGTATTACGACGGAGAGTATTGATGATACACAAGCGCCCGAATGACCCAAGTGGACAGAAAACTCAAATTAGGCCTACTGATCTGCACGTCGGCAAGTCACATATAAAAGCTGTTTCAGAAACCTGTCCGACACCTTTTTCATTGAGCCTATATTCTGACTAGACCGCCAGTTGCATTGTTATACTGAGCTCTAGCGCAGCACTCTGCACATATTTCGATATAATTGAAATTGCAAGCTGCAAATATGCGCCTCTCTCTCTATCTTTTAGGCGCGAGCCAAGCTCTCTCAACCTTGGTCTCGGCCGAGCCGTTGCAAAAGAGAGCTCCGGTGCCTTACAAGGTTCAGACACCACCCCTGGACACCGATTGGACCTACAGTGTTGGTACCGATCCTTGGCCGGAGCATCCCCGGCCCCAGCTCCATCGCGACAACTGGGAGAGCCTGAATGGCATCTGGACCTATGAAAGCGCCGATGGCGTTGACAGGCCCAGCAAGCGCCCCCCCGCCAGGGAGCTGGGCAAGGAGATCATGATCCCGTCATGCGTTGAGAGTGGTCTTTCTGGCATTCAGGAATACCCTGTCACAAACATGTGGTTCCACAGAGAGTTCAGAGTCTCTGACGACTGGAGGGGCCAAAAGATTCTGCTTAACTTTGAGGCTGTTGACTACGAGGCTACCGTCTACCTCAACAATGTCAAGGTTGGCCACAACGTTGGTGGATACTTCCGCTTCACTATTGACATCACCGACCATGTACGCTTTGGAGGAGACAACACACTGTAAGTCGGCCAAAATGCTGTTCTAAATGAAATTTGAGTACATCAACTAATACATCAAAAAGGCTTGTGGCTGTCTACGACCCTACCGACGATGACTTGGTTCCCATTGGCAAGCAGACTCGCAGACCCAGTCACATTTTCTACCGCTCTTGCTCTGGAATTTGGCAAACGGTCTGGATGGAGGCTGTCCCATCTGACCACATTACAGGCCTTGATGTCACTGCCGGCATGGATGGAGAAGGTGAGCTTGCATGATGGATCTTTATATGAATGAATACTCACCAGCCCATTAGTCAAATTTACCGTCCACAGCTCACAGAACAACGGTGCTGATGTCGAATTCAATCTCATTGATAAGAAGGGCACGAATGTTGCCACCAAGTCAGGTAAGGCTGACGAGGAGGTTTCGTTCCGCGTCGGGTCTCCTAATCTCTGGACTCCCGACGACCCGTACCTGTATAACATCACCGTAACCATGGGCGATGATGAGATTGATAGCTATACTGGATTCCGTACCCTCACCGCAGGCATGGTAGATGGTGTACAGAGGCCTCTCCTCAACGGCGACTTTGTATTTCTCATGGGTACGCTTGACCAAGGCTACTGGCCCGATGGACTGTACCTGCCACCAAACCGCGAGGCCATGATCTACGACCTGAAGATGCTCAAGAAGCTTGGATTCAACATGGTCCGCAAGCATGTAAGTAATTTGGTGGCCTATTAACCCTCAGCTGCTAACGTGTTACTTGCAGATCAAAATTGAGCCCGACCTGTTCTACAGAGCCTGCGATGAGATGGGTCTTGCTGTTATTCAAGACATGCCCAGCATGTCGGCCGACGGAAGGCAACCCAACCCCGAGCAGCAAAAAGAATTTGGCCGCCAGCTTGAGATTATGGTCAACGAGCACAAGAACTATCCCTCAATTGTTACATGGGTCATCTACAACGAGGGTTGGGCCCAGCTTCGCAACGGCCCTCCATGGCCCGAAGAGCCCCTCACTGCCCGAGTTCGTGAACTTGACCCTACTCGTTTGATCGATTCCGCCTCTGGCTGGAATGACCATGGATTTGGAGACTTCTCTGTATGTCCATTTCAGTTTGTGTATGATGGTAAAAGGCTCTAACATGTGCAAAAACAGGACAACCACCACTACGCTAACCCTCAGTGTGGCAGCCCATTCTCTTCTCTACCCACAGGCCCTTATGACCCCAGCCGTATCGGCCTCCAGGGCGAGTTTGGCGGTATCGGCCACAATGTCTCGGCTGAACAGTATGTAATACTCACTCGTGTGTTTAACCTGATGCTAACTCATTTCCCGCAACAGTCTCTGGAAGGTACAGAAAGCCATTGATGAGATCCCCCAGACATATGAGATCAACAAGGATCTTGAGGCTTACAACTACCGCGCCGGCGTTCTGCTTAATGAACTCAAGGAGCAAACTGAGCGTTATGCTTGCAGCGGGGGCGTCTGGACCCAGACGTCCGACGTCGAGGGAGAGGTTAACGGTCTGTACACTTACGACCGCAGAATCCTCCGCCCCGATGTCAAGCAGTGGACTCGTGACATCAAGCGAATCTACCAGGCTGCGAAGAAGCGAGGCGGTGTTAAGAACTAGTTACGAATCTACAGTACAGGGGAAAGACATGCCCTAGTTAGTTTGGAAATCTGACAGCTTGCTTGAATTAAATCCCATTGTCTATTGAAAACCTGCTCGATGGATGACCAGCCATTCACTTACACTTTACGACTTCTGCGATACAAATTGCAGTGGCAAGAGATGTCTGCCTAAACTGTGGGAGGGAGAATGTATATCACTCGCGTGAACGAAGCCTTAAAATTTCCCTCAACAAGACGCACGTAATGAAGCATAACGGCTTAGTCAATAAGGAGCCACTAGGAATTCACCATCGTATTTCGGGTAGCGATCTGCCTGCTGCGAAGCCCTTTCGCATCTTTCAGTCGTGTATGGCGTTGGTGGCACATCCTCGTTACCGAATTGGTGGCTAGTGTTGTGCTATTTTAACGGCGGCTAATACAGCCTTCCAGCTGGGTACCTAAAACAATTAAGCTTCTTTTTAAGGAGTGCTTGGCATTCCAGGCAGGACAGTACGGCCGAGATTCAGCTTTCAGCCACCGAGGGGGTTTTGCCTGTGGCTCACTTGTACTTGCAAGAACAATGTGACCATACGGACTGTTGACGATAAAAGGGCCACGATTTCCTACCCCATTCAAATATTTGTCCATCCATCCATCACTACTATCACCACCATTCAATCGAAATTATTCTTTCAGATCAATCAGAAAAGCTTTCTTGAATCGTCTTCAACTGCCAATCACTGCTGCCACGATGCATCCTAGCCCAGCTGTCCCGCCATCCGTCTACATCAATCTGCATACCGCCGACGCCGCCGCAGCTGAAAAATTCTTTAAAGCTCTTGGCCTTACTTTTATCTCTGAATACACTGACGAGAAGACAAAGTCTTTCCGTCTTCCTGCACCCAACGACAATGTGGCAGTCATGATTCACGCCCACGCCCGCTTCAAGGAGTTTATCCGCCCTAACAGCGAAATCACTGACGCTCACAAGGCAAGCGAGGGCTTGTTCTCGCTCGCGCTAAATACAAAGGAAGATGTTGACGAGTGGCTCAAGCGGGCTACTGAGGCCGGTGGCACCTCTGATCCTTATGTTATGGAGAACTATGGCGCTGCATGTGGCATGTACTCTCGCAGCTTTGCGGACTTGGACGGGCATATCTGGGAGGTCATGACGTACTTAAAGAAAGAGGAGTAGGGTGTATTTCGCGTAGCAGAGTTTCAGAAAACTAAATCGAAATTATTTTGTATTATTTTCCTTGCACGTTTGCGCTACTTTGATCCGCGGGGAGTTCATACACAACGTTTGCATTCTGAGCTTCCTTCATGGGTATTATTGGCCCATTCGAGTTCGAAATCCTTGTGTGAGAGTTCATTTCTGTAGCATGTGTGGTCTCGCCATAAAGCTCGTGCTGCGGTGAGCTCCCTGGCAATTCTGCGTCAACGACTGGTTTCCCCGACACCTCCGCCGTTTTGTTCTCGTCATTTTCCGAGTTCGGCGCGGTCCTCTGTCGTTTGCGCTTTCGCCTCCAGAGCAAGAAAAGTCCAATTGCCAATATCATGAACAGAAAGGCCGCGCCGACTCCAATGCCGACTGCGGTGCCGGTTGATAATTGTGAGGACGAGCCTGAGGATTCACTGTCGGTTGCCGATGCAGCGTCACTGCCAGTGCTACTGGAGGCTTGAGGTGACGGCGTTGATAACAATGAAGAAGAGGTATTGATTGAACTAGTAGCTATAGTTGTATCGGTCTTTGCCGACGTTCTTAATGTGGTGCTCTGAGTCGAGCCTGAAGTGCTGCTAGAGGCCGATGCCGCTGCTCTGTTGCATATTGCAGTAAGATCACCGTATAGCGCTTTAGCAGTGGTATTAGTAACGTCAATCCAGAAATACAATGCCATCATGCTCCGGAATTTTGTACAGCTACTTACACAATGTGCTGCCTTTACAGCTGCCAGAGTTGTCACCTAGCGATAGCGGGTTGCCGACGACGCAAATCCCAACTGAAAGCCCAATTGAGGCGTCGACATCTCTCGTACATAGACAATGCAAGTCATCGTCGCTGCATCCTGCTTTCTCGGCGGCTGGCTTCAGGCAATCCTGCACGCACTGCGGCAGATCAGCGACCGACATTGTCGCCACAGCGCGTCCTCGCTGCGCTGAACTTCTGATCGCTTTTAGTTGGTTGACCTACCTCTCTTCAAGCAAGCTCACAGGATTGCGCCAGCAAAGTTTAAACAGCGATTGTGCCTCAATATCAATGCGAGACGTTGAATATCTAACAAGCTACTTTTCTTGACTCCTGAAACGGGGCACGGGCGCATGATACTGATGCATCCGCCTCAGCCGCACCTCGAGACTGGGGCGTTTTCAGCTATGCGGAGATCATTTAAACCCCCCTCGCACATGATTCGTGTTTCATGCGAGCTTGACTTTTTTGGAATCCATGAATTTGGAGCTAATGCGACTCATTTTAGGCTATAAAATAGCAAGGCGAGAGCCAAATTCACCATAACCCTAGCTAGTTGGCCGGTATGATACATGCTACAAGAGCTAACCGAGGACACGATTTGGTAATGACCGCTTACGCGATCGGAAATGTTATTTGACCTCATTAGAATACTGAATTTATGTTTAATTGCTTACTAGAGCTTTTTGAGAGGCACAATATTTACCATTGCCCGACCACGCGACAGGAGGGCAGTCAAAATCGATGCAGCAATGCTGTATAGAAGACAAGCCAAGTTAATCGGCCCAAATATGCATATGGGAAGGATTGAAACAGCAAAATGTCCTAAATTGTCGTTAGCGTTTGGATAGTATTTTGATTTTTGCCATTTTGTACTTACCGAACAGTATAGGTCGTCGAGTAATTGTTTGCCAAAACTCGTCCGAAACAAGCAAGTCAGCAGCACCATCCCACTTCCATGGCCCTTGAAGGCGAAACTTGGTATTGAAATTCGCTCCAAATGCCCAGACCAAAACCAGTTTCAACGAACAGAAATGCAGTACATCAAGAAATCCAGGCGCAGAGCCCAGGTCCAGCGCGAGTTGGTAGGCGTAGCTTTCGTGATCAACGCCATAAGTAATACGAGCGCCGGGCACCTGGACGAGCTTGTAGTGACTTTCATCTTTGGGATCCAGCTTTCGCGGTATTTTATGACCTGCAAGAAGATTTGTGACCCAGAGCTGGGCCTGCATTTCGGACAGAGGCGGAATCGCACCAAGTGATGGGCGAACGAAGCCAATAAAGCCAACAGATGGGTCGTCCCGTTTCCAAATACGGCGCACATCTGCATCATCCGGAATGGGATATGACAGGAAATTGCCTTTGGTCTTTAAAAATATCAAGTCTTGTTTGTATCCCGTGCAGAGTACCACCATATCGGGTTTGATCTTTTGGTGGCGCAGCCTCTCAAACTCTGGCCGACCATTATCAACAAACTCGACAACTCCTTGCTTATCGAATCGCTTTGGTAAAGGTGCAAGATCTACGTGCCTGCCTTTTGTATCTGCAATGGGGGTCTGTACCAATGCCGACCTCAACGCATAAACCCAGAGTTGAAACCCAGGTTGGTGGGGTCTGTATGGCTGGCTAATATACGGACACACCTTCATAGACTTGTTGAAAAAAACTTTCGACGTCAGATATATATCTTTTGGAATGCTTCAGAAATATTTGGCTTACTTTTCGATGGCTGATGACGTGCAGGGCTTATTTCACCAACCCATTGATCCATACCGAACGTTGTGCCTGAGCTGATCCAGAGCAAACTCTTGATATAAAAATTGTAGTACTCCCAAAGAAGGGCATCATTTCGTCTTAGTATATCATGGACATATGCAGTGTCAAAAAGATTTGCTCGGCTAACGTCAATGGGGATGCCAGGCTCTTTCGGATTGGGCTTTCGGCCGAGTATCGGCAGTAGTACAGGTCCGGGATTTCGCTGGAAAGGAATTAGCCAACTGACTATACGTAGAGCTGGATCAACTCGGGTAGAAATTACTTTTGGAGCAAAGTGAAAGCCGTCCCGGTGACAAACAAGCACACGTTCTGCTTGAGGATAAGTCACAGCCAAGTAAGAGATGTCCGCCCCTGTCTCTCCACAGCCAACAACCATGATCGTTCTACTACCCCGAAACTGCTTACTTGCTTTAAAGTCAGAGGAGTGAATAACGCGAGGAACGTGGTGTATCCCATCAATATTGGGAATGTTTGGCTCGACGTGGAGCCCAGAACAGACGGCGATGGCATCGCAGTGCCACGTTAGTAGCTGATCGTTATCTTCGTATGCGATTTTGTGGTTTCGAGTCCCTGTCCTTGTGACTGATACTACTCTTGTATTCAGCTTTATGTATGGCCACAGATTGAACTGTGTACAATAGTCTTCCAAGTATGCCACATAATCGGGGGCAGAGAGGAAGTCGGCTCCATCAGGGCGTCGGAAATCAGAAAACGTTGTAAGCTGTCTGGACGAGACGAGCTAAAACCGAGTTAATAACGCAAACGCAGTTTTGTTTTTGTACCCTGCGGTGCTACATACCTCAGCGTCTTCATAAGCCCTCGACGAGAAAGTTCCACCAACCTTGGGTTGGTAGTCGAACAAGATAGCCTCAACGGGCTCACAATCGAGAGACTTCTCAGCTTGTAGCAAATACTTCAACGTCACAAGCCCAGATGGACCAGCGCCTATAACTGCAATTTTCATCTTACAATATAGATAGAATATTTTGGTTAAAAAGGCAGTTGTTTTGTGCAAAAAGTTAATAGGTGGCAACGAACCTCCACAAACAGCAAGTCAGGTCAACAAAGCCGTTCTCGTCCCAGCTTAAATTGCTACCAGTCCATTAGGCTTAAGGTTCTAGGCTGATCGAAACAAATCCATTTTAATTCACTCCTTCCTCAACAATACATATTAGCTGGCTTTCAGATTGGCCCATTAGCGCCTCGGCACCAAGCCTGGCTTCCGTCACCAACCAACAAGAACGCCACTTTATTATTGGGCTATCGCTGAGAGCGCGGTCCAAAATGTGCTCAATGCGCTACCCGCATGGCTTCAATAGAACAATACAAAGTTGACAATGATAACTGCTCTTGTCTCACAGCCCTTGTCGAGTAACTATCTATTCACCTTCAAGCGCAGCAACCCTCGCCATGATTCTGTTGGTCAGCTCAATTTTTGACGGGTCTTTGGGTCATTCGCAAGGTGCGTCCCGCACTTCCCAATAGTGACAGCGCCACAGTACACCCATGTACAAGTACTTGTAGAGAGTGGGTAAATCTGCCAATGCTGTCAAGATAATTTGCTGGTGATAAAAAATCTGTGCTGGGTTGGTGTTGCTTCCCGTACAAAGCCGACTTTCCATGCAGCCCGTGCCACATGGATTGCATATTGTCAAGACATGGAACCAATCAAGAGCGCTCCATACCTGTGAGAATGAAGTACGTAATGATATGAGCAACTTCGTGAGGCAGCCTACAAAGGTACATGGCTTGCGGCTGTAGAATCTTGACGCACACTCCCTTTAACCATGTCCCACTTTGGTGGCTTGTATTCGACTGTGGACTGCGTATACTCTGTGACCATCATTTATTTTCAATATAGTAAAACGTGTTCTACTTAATAGTATCCCGATTCTATAGGTGGTAGGTAAAGTCTGGCTCCCTGTCACCAGTCTTCACCTTTCTGTTGTCCTCGACAGTACCATCCAAAATCTTAGCCTTCTCGGCATTTTGCTGTCGCAGATAGAACCACTTGAGAAGAATCACAAGCTGCGAAAGCCCCAAAGCTCCAACAGAAAACGTATTGCCCAGGAGATAAGGCTCTGTCCTGTAGATCTGGCCCGCCACAATGCCCGCCGAATTGCCAATACTGAGCTGCATACCAATTGCTGTAGCGCGCCTATAGTGGGGTGCAACGTTGACATTGAGCCAAGTCAGATTCAATCCAGGGCCGTTGTATACCGCAACAGCGCAGAAAAAGGTACCCAAGAATTTGATGCCGTTGCTAGTTGGGCAGATGATTAAGATGTAGCCGATAATGCCAGGCACATTGGCAAGCCAAAGGAAAGGGCCTCGAACACAATATCGATCCGAAACAAAGGCGACAATTAAGAAGCAAATTCCTCCAAAAATGTACACGGGAATGCTTAGGTATTGGGCTTGAATAACTGTGTAGCCCATACTGACGATAATCGAAGGCAAGAACGTGCTGAAACCGTAGAGTAGAATATCTTGGAAGAATTGGATCGCACCACTAGAGCTATATTAGTGACGTTTACAACAGTTAAAATGAACAAGGGAATAGCTAACCTCAAGTAGAGTTTCGGGTCTTTCAGACCAATGCGGATCTCCTCCCAGCTGAATTCTTCGCTGCCCATGTATTGAGCACGCTGCATAGCTCGGATTTTCATCATTCGCTTCTCCTCATCGTCGAGGAAATATGCGTTTGAAGGGTCGTTGGGAAGACCGAACCAGATAATGGGAGCGATGATGAACGAGAATATTCCCTCAATAATGTAAACCCATCGCCAGCCGGCGTAGCCACCAATGCCATCCATCTTCAAGATGGAGTAGGCAAGGAGACCGCCAAATGCACCTGCAATTGCCGTGCAGACGAACAGATATGAAACACGAATAGCCTGTTCTGTGCGCTTATACACCATGGTAAGGTACAAGTTCAGGGCGGGGAAAAGTCCCGCCTCGCAAGCGCCTAGGATCAGGCGGACCACATAAAGACCTCCGACGTTGGTAATGAAACCAGAGAAGATGGTGCAAAGCGACCAAACTACACAGAGGCTGGTAAGTAGAATCCTTGGCGTCATCCACTTCATCATAATTGTCCAAGGCGGTTCAAAAGCGACATATGTTGCGTAAAAGATGGAAACAGCAGTTGAAAACTCTTTCGGCGAAGCACCAATATCTTCAGGCATCCCAGCGACCTTGACGTTGCCGATGTTGGTTCTATCGAGAAAGCAAGTCAAGTAGACAAGCATAATGATTGGCACAAAGTACAAGTCAAGTTTGAGTAACAGCTTGCGCTCGGCTTTGGCGTCAATGGTTTCGATGCCACCCATGGCAGCCTCGTCGATATCGACATGGCTGGAGTTGGCATCAGCTGCAGACAAGCTCTTTTCGAGGGAGGTATCTGCAGGCGGATCTGCAGTAGCAGAAGTGCGCGCCATATTTAGAGCGGAATGACTCAAATACCAGAGCTCTTTGCTTTTTCTGCGACGAATAATAGATGCAACGCGTACCAACCCCGGCGAAGCACAAGAGAAGAAAGAATCAGTCAAGCAATACCAAAGCAGTGAATAAGAAACTAACCCCACGGGGAAGACGGACCAGTTCACCAGTGGGGTTACAGGGCTCTATAAATGAAAACATTTTCGCGATATGCGGCGATGAGGATACGGGGTTACATACATATCCATACCGCGACGTATAGGCCGGTGCTTGACTCGGCAGTCTGGGGTTACTGGCCTAGAAGCCGTGGAAATATGGAAGGGGTGGAGAAGATGGACGACGCCACCAGCTATTTGCCCGTCGGAGTGCTTCACCGACGCTAAATCTCCCTCCCACATCCTCAGGGGTTGGGCGGGTTTCTACCCGCATTTTCGAGCCCCTAAACAGGGCGATGGTGAGAGCTGTGTCAAACCGCGGTTATTCTGCGCCGACTTTTCCGTGATAAGGGTTCAAGAATGATTGGCGGTTTTATTATTGGTTGGCTTTGAAATCTTGTCTGTTGCTATCGACCTAAAACCCAGAGACACTGGTCTATCTCGGAGAATAGACTATAGTCTGACTAGGCTCCTTCTATTCTCTCTCTTTGAATCAGTCGCTTCCATTTCATTTCAATCATATAAAAGTGTTCGCCGGCATTTCACCAGTGCTGCTGGTCTCCTTTCTACCTGTTAGTGGCTGCTGTTGTGCCAGGTTCAGGTCCAAGTCCATTGTCGGATACGCAAAACCTTCCTCCCACAAGCCGAAATCCATCCCGGTGTTGACGCTTTCGTCATAAAATGGCTCAGCCAAAGCTTGAAGGTCAATAATGGGGAACTTGAGCTGATCGGTGTCCGTCCCCGAAATTGGAGGCTGAGAGAAGGATGCCGGAGGTTGAAAACCGCTATAGGCTGATGTCGTTGGCGGCGCCGCATATGATGGAGTATGGCCAACAGAGGCTTGCGGCATCGGCCCAAGAGAACTGTCACCCCCGCTTGGCATGATAACAGAAAGTAATTTGGCCAAGAGTTCATGTCGGGCACCCATGTGGCTGTTACCTCGTTCTCCCATGCCGTGGAGAAGACGTAAACCGGTTCCCATCGCGGCCAGACTCGCCGAGTTTGCTGGGAACGCGGCGCAGACCATGACCAGGACTATGGTAGCTGAGAAGATGTGCTCACCATCCATGTACCCGTATGTGGCTGTATTTAGTCAGCGTCTGGATTCTGCATGATGCTCGAACAGCTTCTTCAGACTTACCCACGAGGTCTTTCTGCGAAGCAATTGCCATGACGTTGATAGTGTCATGCGCGGCTCCTATGCACATCTCGATAACTTTGACAGTCGTCTGAGAAAGGCCTTTCTTCCAATCCGTTTCTTTTACCGATGGGTCTGTGCCACTGCGAATGAGTGCAAGCCGCCTTTGCACAACGTGGAATAACAGTGGCCGAACAGTCATATTGATACACTGATAGTAGTGCGCCAGGGTACTTACGCTTTCACGACCAATAATCAGACGGTCTGGATCGAAGCGAAGCCCATATGGCAGTTCACTGTCCCACTCTGAGAGCGACAATATGATACTCTGAACTGATGCCATCAACGTCTTTCCCGATTTTTGTTCGGCTTTGTTTGTTTTGCGATAGATTTTTGTATGAATCTCCCCAAGGATATTTGAGAGCTTTGTATACTGCCGTAGAACAACGGCAGGACAATATTCTGGCTCTGATGGAAGCCGAGTTGGGAGCCGTACACCAATGTCATCATCCTGAATCGTGATTGGGTTTCCAGATTTTACCGATAGAATTCGGTCCAGGCTGTATACTGACCACCACACACGCCGCCTTCGTTCTCTCGACACATCATCAAGAATTGGTGTGACAGGAGATACCGTACCTGCGGAGGAATCTACTTCGTGGTGCAGGCCAAGGGAAACGGCCATCCTAAGAGCTCTTCCAATATATTGGAATGCCGCATCTCGGCGATTCATATTTTGCATAAAGTATCCCGCCAGGGCGAGCGTCTCTACGTAGGGTACTGACCCCTCTTCGTGTGTCTCTGGTAGTAAGTTTAGCGCTTCTGTAAAGTAGTCGAAGCCAGGAGGGCCGCGGAAATCGATCCACTGGTTGACAGAATAAAGCTGTCCAAAAGCCAGGACAAGCAGCAATTTTGCGTATGTAAGGCATGCTTCCCTGTCAGACGGATCAGGTAGGCCCTTGTAGGCTTCCAAGAGCGCCTCTTCAAACTCTTCTTGCGACTCAGTGAAAGAAAAGATGGGACCTATGAAGCTGTACTGCGCTGCAAAAAACCGTCTCGCAATCTGCAGCGGAGGCAGTCGAATGTGCGAGCTAAAGACTCTCCTTTTAGATGGCAGAGTCCCTGGCTCGTAAAAGTTTGGGTTCGTTTCCAGACCTGAATCATCTCCCTCCAGGCCTGTTACTTTCCTTACGTTTTGCAGAAAAGTATCTGACGACGCTGGCCCTTGAAAGCCTATAGTCGCTTAGTCAAAATGATATGTCACAATTAAAAGTTTATTGAGACAAAACGCCACTTACTAGTTGACGGTTTGTAAAGACTGAGATGCGTGAAAGACTCAAGCAGCGGCTCTGCATCTTCGAAATCATCATTCTCTTCTTCTGTAGCCTCTGAATTGTTTTTGGGCTTGGAAGCGTTATGGTCAGTGCGAGAAACAGATCCTTGACAGAATATCGTCAGTGTATTTGATACGAGCCGGTGTTTCCAGTCTACTTACTCTTTTGAGTCTTCGCCTTTAACTCCAGTTCTCTTAGGTATCTACATAATGATTAGTACTTCTTCAAGCCTCAGTGATAAATTTCAACTTACTGTTCATTAACCAAGACCTTCCTTGCCCCTTCATATACACATTCAAGTCCACTATCGCGGCATCGAGAACATGCTGGTTTCTCTTTCGAGCAATATGACCGGCGCTGGCGGCAATGCAAGCAACTACACGATAACTTCAGTCAGTCTATTGCAACCTGTCATTTTGAGCCACTAAATAGACACATCATCACATGTGCATTACTTACGCCACCGGCCTCAGTGAGATAGAGTCCGCTGAACCGGACTGTTTGCCCGACATTGTCACCTCAAGCAGCGGTTCAGAGCTTAAGCAGATTGCGTCTAGGGTTGTGTCTGGGGTGACTCCACAAGATGAAGCGACCGGGGACTGACCCCGGATATGACTGATGATTCTTTCACAGCGTTGCTTTCCAACTTGCTTCGAGACTCATGTTACAGTGCGATATATTTTCTCCAAGAGCCTCCGCGCCACCACGTTTTGCCCGTGGGGTTTATCACAAGTCGGCGACCCGCTCCTTTTGGGGGCTTGACGCAGTCAACCACAGCGGGCATCGACTCCGACTCAGGGCTTCCCCACAGCTTTGCCACAGCCTTTTAATGTGCCTACCCAGCCTGGACGCCAGCCGCTGTCGGTATAGTTGGTGCGGCGTTGCTCGTCCGTTACGAACCCGTCTAGTGGGTCGATCGCCGCTCCGTGACGCCGGACTTCGCCCTCCGAACGAGCACCGGACTCTGTCGCCGAGCATCTTTTGGCCCATTATGGACCAGTATCGCGACAGTGGATAGAGTCAGCGTAATCTTTAGAAATGGAAACAGGTTCTAAGCCCAATATAAGGAGGCTCCGCCCTGTCCGACGAATATTTCCTCGCCGTCTCTGGCTTCATTCACACTTCATAACCCTCCAACACATAGATACCCAACAATGACAGTCAACTCGCTGGGCATTCGCGTCTCAATAGACCGCGGTGGCACATTCACTGACGTGCATGCTGCAATTCCTGGGCGAGACGACATAATTCTCAAGCTCTTGTCAGTAGATCCGGCCAACTATCAAGATGCGCCGACCGAAGGCATCAGGAGAATCTTGGAACTGGTGACGGGCCAGGTTTTGCCTCGTGGCGAACCACTGGACCTTTTTCACTTTGAGTCCATCCGCATGGGCACCACAGTAGCGACGAATGCTCTATTGGAGCGCAAGGGTGAACGCGTTGCCCTCGTCACTACCAAGGGTTTCCGTGATCTGCTTGCCATTGGGAACCAATCAAGACCAGATATTTTTGACTTGTCAGTCACTCGCCCAGACGTCCTGTTTGACTCTGTCGTGGAGGTGGATGAAAGAGTCACAATGGAGGACTACACAGAGGATCCGGAATCAAAAATCACATCTGTCGACGGAAGCGATCCGTCACTTGTTTCGGCCATCACTGGCGAAACTATCCGCGTTCTGCAGAAACCAGACTTGTCGACGGTTCAGTCGCAGTTGACGACTCTTAAAGAAAGGGGGTTCAAATCACTTGCAATCGCCTTTGTTCACTCCTACGCTTACCCTGAGCATGAGCTTCAAGTCGGTCAGATTGCGTTGGACATGGGCTTTTCCGTCACACTTTCCTCAGAAATCCAACCTATGATCAACATTGTCCCCAGAGGTACATCCGCTGTGGCCGATGCCTATCTGACGCCAATTATTCGTCAATATATCAACTCTATATCAGCCAACTTTCGAGGTGGCTTCTCATCCGCCTCAACACGCATAGAGTTTATGCAGTCAGATGGCGGTCTGGCTGACTACCGCAAATTCAGCGGTCTAAAAGCCATCTTGTCTGGTCCAGCAGGTGGAGTTGTTGGTTATGCTCAAACGTCGTGGGATGAAGAAGAGCGTTGCCCAATCATTGGTTTTGACATGGGTGGCACTTCGACAGATGTTTCGCGATATGCAGGTGTTTACGACCATGTGTTTGAAACAACTACAGCTGGCGTAAATATCCAATCGCCTCAACTCGACATTCACACTGTCGCCGCTGGTGGTGGCTCTATTTTGACGTGGAAGAATGGCCTCTTCAATGTTGGGCCGGAGTCTGCGTCGGCTCATCCTGGCCCGGCTTGCTACCGCAAAGGCGGCCCGCTTACCATCACCGACGCCAATCTGTTCCTAGGCCGACTCTTGCCAGAATACTTTCCCAAAGTATTTGGTCCCAAGGAGAACGAGCCTCTGAATCGTGAAATTGTGCAGACCAAGTTTGCCGAGCTCACACAAGACATTAACCGGGATCGCGAGGTGGCAGGCTTGTCTCCATTCACATCAGAAGAGGTTGCCCTCGGATTCCTCAAAGTTGCTAATGAAGGAATGGCTGGTCCCATTCGTGCTCTTACAGAAGCTAGGGGATACGATGCAGCGGACCACCACCTCGCATGCTTTGGCGGCGCAGGTGGGCAACACGCTTGCTCAGTTGCTGAAGTCTTGAGCATCTCTCGCATTATTATTCACAAGTACTCTTCCATTCTGTCAGCATATGGTATTTCACTTGCCGATGTTGTTCACGAAATTCAGCGTCCTGCAGCCATCACTTACGGGCAAGATACCCACAATACCATCAAGCTCCAGCTCGAGCTCCTGGCTGAGCAAGCCAAGGGAGAACTTATAAAGCAAGGTTTCTCGCCGGAACAAATCAAGTTCAACGCATATCTGAGCATGAGATACGCCGGATCTAGTAGCTCGCTCATGATTCTGAAGGGATCTGACTGGGACTTTCAGAAGGAGTTTGAGGAAGCTCACATCCGAGGATTTGGCTTCCACTTCCCCGAAAAGTCCATCATTGTCGATGATTTCAGAATCCGAGCCATTGGGACAAGCCAAACTAAGAATATAAACACACCTTACAGCCAGCTCCAGGCCATGGACCCGGTTTACAGCTCTGTTCCTACTTCTATTGGAAGCAGTCCTGTCTATTTCGAGGGCACTGGCCTAGTCGATACTCCTGTCTATGAGCTTCAGAGCCTTCCAGTCTCCGGCCGCATTACTGGTCCTGCTATGATTATCGACAAGACTCAGACAATCCTCGTTACTCCCGCCGCAACTGCTACAGTTTTGGATAGCTATGTTGTAATTGATAGAGACGTTGCCCCGAAGGTGAAGGCAACTGCCGAAGAGGAGGAATTCAGCCCTATTCAGCTGTCCGTTTTTGGTCATCGCTTCATGTCCATTGCTGAGCAGATGGGTCGTACTTTGAAGAAAACTGCCGTTTCAACCAACATTAAGGAGCGATTGGATTTTTCTTGTGCCATTTTCAGCCCAGATGGCGGTCTCGTCGCAAATGCACCCCACGTTCCTGTGCACTTGGGCTCGATGCAGTTTGCTGTTCAATACCAGCACAAACTCTGGGAAGGCAAGCTTCAGGACGGTGACGTTTTGATGTCAAATCACCCATCATGTGGTGGAACACATCTGCCAGATATTACTGTCATCACTCCAGTTTTTGATAATGATGTTTTGGCATTCTATGTCGCATCGCGTGGACATCATGCTGACATAGGCGGAATTCTACCGGGCTCTATGCCACCGACATCATCGGCCCTCTGGCAGGAAGGTGCTTCAATCGAGTCCACCAAGCTTGTCAGTGGTGGCAAGTTTAACGATGAAGAAGTCACTAGGCTTTTGCTAGACGAGCCTGCTAAATATGACGGATGCTCGGGAACTCGTCGCCTCCTGGATAATATCTCGGACCTCAAAGCACAAATTGCGGCCAACGCCAAGGGTATTAGTTTGATCAAGGCATTAATCGCAGAGTTTGGTCTGCCATGTGTGCACCGCTACATGTATGCTATTCAGAACACCGCGGAAGACGCTGTCCGTGAGCTGATGCTGTCAACGGCGGCTAAATTTGGCTCGGAGCCACTTACTGCAGTCGACTACATGGATGATGGTACACCAATCAAGCTCAGTGTTTCCATTGCTAAAGATGGCGCTGCGACCTTTGACTTTACTGGCACTGGTCCTCATGTGCTTGGCAACACGAACGCTCCCATTGCCATTACGCATTCCGCCATCATCTACTGCCTACGAAGTCTGGTCTCATCATCTATTCCTCTTAACCAAGGTTGCCTCGCACCAATCAACATCATTGTCCCAGAGGGCACAATTCTCAACCCAGGCGCTGGTCTCGCCGTTGTTGGTGGCAATGTTTTGACTTCGCAGCGTGTCACTGACGTTGTATTGAAGGCGTTCCGTGCATGCGCCGCCAGCCAAGGCTGCTGCAACAACTTGACCTTTGGAACTGGAGGCAAAGACCCCATCACCGGCGAACACAAGGAAGGCTTTGGATACTATGAGACCATTGCCGGAGGATCTGGTGCTGGACCGACTTGGGCTGGTCAGAGTGGTGTTCACACGCACATGACCAATACACGAATCACAGACCCAGAAGTATTTGAAAAGAGATATCCATGCATACTTCAGCGGTTTGAACTGAGGCAAGGGTCCGGAGGTGATGGTCGCAACAGAGGTGGCGACGGAACAGTCCGAGAGATCGAGTTCCGCGTTCCGGTACAGTGCTCCATTTTGAGCGAAAGGCGATCAAGAGAGCCCTATGGAATGGAAGGCGGCAGTGGTGGTAAGCCGGGTCTCAATTCTGTGCATGTCATGGATAAGATGACGGGCAGTATGCGCCTGGTTAACTTAGGCGCGAAAGCTACAACGAAACTAGGGCAGGGTGAGCGGGTAATTATAGAATCACCAGGTGGTGGTGGCTGGGGAAGTAAGAACTAGAACCGATAAATTAAACATCGCATTATAAATACTGTATACTACAAAGATTCTTGTCCTGTATATTTCGAAAGACTTGATTGTACCAATCCATGCTCTTTGTTCCGTCCTTCACATTTTGGTCCGCAATTTCAGAACGCTACAAACAGTCTGAGCACAGAGTTCAACCTTTCGGGAAAGCAGGGTGTAATAGCACTGGCTGTTACTGTGAAGTCAGGCCCCGATAGCCGAACGCCACCATTGACCAAAGTTAAGAACGATGGCCGCACTAAAAGAAAACGGCCCCATGCTAGCTCGTCTATATCGGAATAGAAGTATAAAAACTGTCAAAGTACACGAGGGCCACCAATAGTATGAAGCACAGGTTTGTTTGCCCGAAAATCTACCATTAACGTATTAGACGCTTTACGGATAACGTGATTGGAGAACAACTGCACTAACAGACATTGATCTTTAGTTTTGAATCGGGTTTTCATACGGCTGAAAATTATGCCCGTTTGGGACGTCGTTTAGAGAGCACCATCTAACATAAGCCACGCCACATGGTTGACAGCAAAGTTACAGCCTCACTCGGACAGGGCTTGAGGGCCTGAGTAAGCTCCGACACAGCATTCAAGGTTTAATGTCATGATAAGCCAGTTTCTGCTACTTAAAATGTTCTTCTCTGCTCAAAATTTCCCTGGCTGTTGCTAGAATTGCCGTTATGTCTTTCTCGCTCTTCCGCAAGCTGCCGACAGAAATCCAGTGCCAAATATGGCAAGAATGCCTACCGAGACGAGCTATCGAAGTCAGTCTGCCAGAAGCTCAGCGTGACGACTTTTGGAATATGCTTTTAAGTCATCATTGGGACAACCACAATTGCGTTCCCCAGGGACGTGCACAGATGCTGCGGGCAAATCACTCCAAGCCTGTTATAAGTCGCGTTTGTAACCAAACACATCAGATTTCGCGCATACATATCAAGCTTTTACAAAGAAATTTACCTGTGCAAAGCGAAACAGAGAGATACTGGGTGCAGCCAAAAGCTGACGTTTTGCACCTAAACCAGAATCAACGGTGCCTGGCTTACACAGACACTGACGGGAAGCAGGCAAGCCCCGTTGATGAATTTTTGAAATGTGCTGATACATTGGGAGTATCTGGATCATTGTCACACAAAATACTTTTCAATTTCGGTCGACCTGACCTGCCAGCCTCTCTGACACACAATGAGGCGATTGCGGACCTTCAGGCTATTGCTCAGATGGGCCCGCAACGGCTAGATGTCGTATTACAGTACATCACCTTGCATGTACCAAGAGATGTTAGTGTACATTCTGGATTATTTGGTTTGTTTGGGGAAGAGCTGCTCCAGTCTGTGGACATATGGGATACTGCTTGCATTCAGCGCTACCGACTGCGGTGGGAAGCGCATACAGTGTCGAAGCATTTGAGGGCAAAGGAGATGTTTAATCTCTTTGAGAACCCAGATCAGTTAAAGAGAAGACTGGAAATATGGTTCGATAAAGTTTACTTTCGTCTCATTGCCGCCATGTGGGTTCTGGCGAGGACAGAAAACCCAAGCTCAATATCAGATGTGTGGCATCCTCCTGTCGAGAAAGGCTGTAAGCCTTCTTCTGCAACAAACAAATTAAGCCACGATCACCCGTGGGTGCAGAGTATCATCAGTCGATTTCCAAAGATTCAACCAAGGGTAATGTTTCGGCACTGTTTTAGTTGGCAGTGTGACGAAAAGTTACCTTTTACCGGATAGCGTTACTGGGCGACTTAAATAGTTAACAATTCAATACGCAGCCGTATATGCTTTACGTTATGCAATTTCCAGGATGTAAACGCCTGATCCGCCTGGTATATTGTCCGTTGGCTCATCTGTCAGTATCCCGACGGTACTCAAGTGTTACGTGCACTGAAGTGTTATCCTCTTTTCCTTGGCACCAGATCTTTGGCACACCTCAAGCCTCAAATACCATGTCGATTTTTTCATGACAGATCTTAGGAAAGCGGGTCTTTCTTGACCCCTACAAATTTGGAAATGGCCGGCTACCCTTGCGATCGCCACAAAACTCTCCGAGCGACATGATAGGTCTATACCCGCCGTAAGCTGTTGCCGAATGACAGCCGTTTCCAACTACGATATTTATGAACAGAATTAGAAAATGAATAAGCCCGTGTGCTCTCTATTTTAGTAGAGTCCCATATTATCCCAATAGCACATTTTATTTGTGCTTTCTTTAGAACTGTGAGGAACGGCTAGGCTCCACAGGGTAAGCTGCCGGGATGTTGCTTATGGCGGGTATATAAGCCAATCATACAAATATCTCTTACACAGCCCTTGTAGCAAGCTGTAGATCCACGGAGAAGCATGAGGCATCCTGTGTTAGCCTTGTAAATTATTAATTAAAGGCTGATCAGCAAGGCTCACACGAGAAAGGGCTGCCTGACGGCCTCATGCGTGGCCTGACGTGTCCACCAGTTTCTCCTTCAACAGCACCTGCTCGTATTGGTTCTCATACTTTTTATCCTACTCCTATCTTAACAAGTCAAAAATGCATTTCGGCAGTTCTCTTGGCCTCCTGGCCCTCTGCCTCACAGCAGCAGCACAACAGTGTTACTGGCCGAACCACAAAGCAGTGTCGGATGACGACAAGCCCAAGAAAATGATAGCCTGCCCGGCGGGCGCCGATTCAAGCGTCTCTTCGTGCTGTTACGAGGAAGATTATTGCATGTCCAATGGTCTCTGTCTCGAAAGCGTGGGATGGACGTATTACCGCGGTGGCTGCACCGACAAATCGTTCGAATCACCGTCTTGCGGACGATACTGCTACGGAAAAAGCCCAGGTGGGGGTAAGATTCTCAGTGACTAGGGTTCTCGTTATAAAGAAGAAGAAAGGATGTGCTAATTTGAAACGATATAGTGGACGGTTCTCACTGCGGAGTGTGGACGTGTGGCTCGAACAAGTTTGCCTGCAACAACGAGGTCTGCAAAACCGGCAACTTCACGATACCAGCAGGCAACTTTCTCGCAAATGCTGCTCTAAAAGACGATGTAAACAGTGGAAACAATGGAGATTCAACATCAAATGAAACCGCAGAGGCAACTGTTACCGTGACGAATGCACCGGAAGATGGCACTTGCCCCGCCGGTGTGTCAACGGGAGCCGCAGCAGGCATTGGAGTGGGCGTCGGCGTGCCGCTACTACTTGCAGCCGTCTCTTTTCTCGTTTTATTCTTGAGAGAAAAGAAGAAGAGCAGGGGATATGCGGCCCCAAGCGATCAAGTACAATCTACAGAAAAATGGTCTGGTGGAAGGGCGGACAACACAAACTCTGCGCCGCCGAGCGAAATGGGTGGCACCCCGAACCCAAGATACGAGCTACATGCATAAGTGGACGTTTTCAAAATATATAAATTCATATTTCACTGCACCTCCGGGGCCATCCAGATGGATATGGTCATTCTTGGCTAGGGGACGCCCGAATGGTGAAAATTTGTTAAACTACCCTGCAGCCGCCCGCCGTGGAAAGTCAGCAAAAAGATCAACGTCACTGCAACCACTCTAAACCAAAGATGAGCATTATACACCTGAATGTTTTACTGTCATTCACACCCTTGATGCGTAGGTCAGGCTGCAACGCGTAGCTGAAATGCACCCGATGCCACCATCTCCTGGCCGCATCCGGCTTATCCGCCACTTACACCAGTGTACCCCTCACTCACTTACAAACTACCTCACATACAACAACACAAACAACATTCACCACCACAATCAAAATGGACCTCACAATCTTCAGCGCAAAGCCCTACGACAAGACCTACTTCACAGCCATAAACAGCTCCCTCCCCTCCCCCATCAACATAACCTACCAACCCGCCCGCCTAACGCCAGCAACCGCCCCCCTCGCAGCCTCAACCCCGGCCATCTGCGCCTTTGTAAACGACAACCTCTCCTCCCAAGTCCTCACCATCCTCGCCTCCCACGGCGTCCGCGCCATCCTCCTCCGCTGCGCAGGCTTCAACCACGTCGACCTCGCCGCCGCACAGGACCTCGGCATCACCGTCGCCCGCGTCCCCGCCTACTCGCCCGAAGCAGTCGCCGAATACGCCATCGCGCTCATCCAGACGCTCAACCGCAAGACGCACCGCGCCCACAACCGCGTGCGGGAGGGCAACTTTGCACTCGACGGCTTACTCGGACGCACGCTCCATGGTAAAACAGTCGGCGTAATCGGCACGGGAAAGATTGGCATCGCAACAGCCCGTATCCTTCGCGGGTTCGGCTGCAGCGTCATAGCCTACGACCCGTACCCAACCGGGCACTTCAGCGATATAGGCGAATACACCACCCTCGACAACCTCCTCGCACAAAGCGACATAGTCACTTTGCACTGCCCACTAATGGATAGCACGCGGCACATCATCAACGCCGCAGCGCTGGACAAGATGAAAACAGGCGTAATGCTGGTCAACACCTCGCGTGGGGGCTTAGTAGACTCCAAAGCCGTGATTGACGCGCTAAAGAGCAAGAAGCTGGGGAGCCTGGCGCTAGATGTCTACGAGGATGAAGGCTCGTTGTTTTATGACGACCACTCGGGCGAGATTATCCATGATGACGTGCTGATGCGGCTGATGACGTTTCATAATGTGCTTATCTCGGGACATCAGGCTTTTTTCACGGAGGAGGCGCTGGGGGAGATTGCCGGGTGTACGTTGAGGAATTTAATGGAGATTGCGCAGACGGGGACTTGTCAGAATGTTGTTGGAGAGGAGGGTGGGAAGAGACCTCCTTTGCCGGTGCGAAGTGTGTGAGTATGGCATGTTTCCGTTGAGATGATTTCGTTTGACATGATTTGTTCGGACGTTTTTTTTTTTTTTTTGGTTTGATACGATGTAACATTCAAAGCTCGAGAACAAAATTGCATATTAACCTAACTATTCCACGTACTATGGTATAACGTACAAGTAAAACGCAACCTCGCTGGGTATTATCCCGAAATAAACGAAAAGTAATTAGTGCCTGTCGGCTCCATCTATGTCTTGGAGCCCTACTCGTTCCCCCTGCCAGAGTCCATCCATACATTATCCTCGCCAATGCCAAGAGATCGATCGGCATTAGGCAGTACCAAAGTAGGCTCATCTCGGTACGAGCGTGAACCGTCGGTCTGGCTGTCTTCGTCGCTGGGCAGGGGCGGTGGATCCTTGTATATCCACGGCTGCACAAGACTACATAGTGTCAGTAAAGTTTAACAAAACTAAGTGAATAGGATCAACTTACGGCATTACGAGGCTTGGGTTGACAAAAGTCAGACCCTGCTCCCGTAATTCGTCGAGGGTACTACCCCGACGCATTAGTGGGCTAGGGCGCGGACCTTGGCTTACTAAAGCCCCAACTCCTTCGTCATCTTCATCGTCCAAAACGGCAGCATCATCGCCGTCTCCTTCCTGAGATTGTATGTTTCGCAGCGCAATGCATTTCGTAAGAGGTTCAAACCTCCTCTTGAAATAGTAACTGTACCAAATGGTAAACGGAATCAGTGGGAAAATAGATACCGACTGGAACCAAGCCGCGAGAGATGCAATCTGCCCAATCATTACAATCTCGAAAATCACCAGTCCGATGACAATGCGGTGGCAGATGATGCGCCACGCGCCGCCCGTAGCGTGCTGCGGTTGGTCCATGGCGTACAGTAGCATGTATTTAAAGGTAAAGTACCCAAGCGTAAAGTATGCAACGCCCGCACAAAGAATGGCAAAGCCCCATCGTAGAACGCTATAAATGAGGCAAAGATTGAATACAAGCAATGCTGTTGGAAGATAGAATCCATATTGAAAGTCCGGTGGCTTTTGGAGCTCTAAGTAGTCCCGTGGCGT
Source organism: Lecanicillium sp. S3808 (assembly GCA_023628775.1). NCBI lineage: Eukaryota > Fungi > Ascomycota > Sordariomycetes > Hypocreales > Cordycipitaceae > Lecanicillium > Lecanicillium sp. S3808. The sequence goes on from JAMAJY010000017.1 coordinate 362,857, forward strand.
AGACGATAACGCACGGTAGATTGGGTACAAAACGACGCTTCCGACTTCGAGGATGCGGAACGGCATGAGTCCAATACCTTGCAAAATGATAAAGTTGGCGTAAAATATTGACATTGACTCCACATCAGCAGCAATGGCGGCCGGAATCTTGCTAGTGTCGGACAGAAAATCCCGTAGCGCAACCCAAAAATCGATACCCGTTCGGGAGACGGCAAAGACAAAAAAAGTATTGAAGAAGACAAAGAAGAAGTTTTTCGAAATAAGAGAGAGCTCAACCTCGCCTTGCGATACCATACCCTGGCGGTTCGATAGGTAATCGTAAAGATATGGTACTGCAATGTTGAGCAACGAGATAATCAAGGTCGGGCCACCGTTTTGGACAAGCGACAAAATGACGCTATGATTGGAAAGCCATTCAGCAAATGGTGGCAGCGATTTCTCAATGTAGCACATGCTGAGGAAAGAAGCCAGAAAAGCGGTGGGAAAGATCCAAATCAAAGTGAGGAATGCAATGAAAATAGTAATCGCCCATGACTTGAGACGACGGATCCCACGGACTTCATACGTATTCCTCCAAACCATGTCTGATGGCGACGGAGTCGGCTTGGTCAAGAGTCTTCCGGGACGAGGATCTATCCGAGCCTGGACAAACATCTGGCAAGATGCCACCGAGTTCATAGTCACCAGGGCCATGTCGGTAGGCTTGAATTCTTCTTTGCGCAGCGCAATAATTTTATCGTCAGTTCTGCGGAGTTGCTCCTCATAATAGTCGATAGCGTCCACCTTTCGCCTGCGCAAACCGAGTAGACCAGACCGAAGCGTGACCTGTGGTCGTTCACCCTGAAGGACATGGGGCTGGTCTGGATTATGCGCAAGAAGGCGTGAATTCTCTGCAGATTCCTCATCACCTTCTGCCACGTCGCCGTCTCGAGTCTGGCGCTGGTTGTTCTTGTTTGGCGCGTGCTGTGATCGCAGGTATTTGGCCCATGCCGCTTCAAGGCTTCGAAGTAGGCGTTCACGCTCCTTCACTAGGTCATCAAGCTCTTTCCAGTCACAGCACAACGAGATTGTTTCGACAGTGCCCATACCCAACTTTTCAATAAGAGCCTTGAGTCTTGCTTCGTTTCTCAGACTGATAGGGATTCCAGTTAGGCGGAACGTGCGGTCGGTAACGGTGGACTGAGAGCCCAGGTAGTTCTGTCGCAGGCGAATTATGCGCACCGTCTCCCAATTGATGGAATAGAGGGTCAACGCGACAAACAGGTAGGTGAATACCACATATGACCACAAATATGCCCTCTCAATGCTTCGATCCTTTCCACCATCACCAGGCCCGTCTTTTTTACCAAAGATGTCGAATCCAGAGGGGAGCGCGAGCCCGCCACGCAGTCGATCGGGATTGGGCTCTTCGTCATCATTGTCCCCACGAAAGTTACGAAACCGCGCATTGACTGGTAGTAGAACCACAAGGGCAAAAAAGGCCATGACGAGAAAGATGCGAATCGCCATTTTGAAAAACGCCAGAAACTATGATGTGTCAGAACATTGCGTCGATGTACGGGGGGTAAGCTCGCCTACGTACCACATAGGCGTCCAAGCCAGCCGACTCCAGAATTTGATCTTGAGTGATCTTGTACACTTTCGGAACCCATCCAAACAATGTATTCGGTAGGGTCGGAAGGTCTATTTGCGTGTGGCGTCGGCGCTTGCGCGCTTGGTACAGGGCTGGCCATCGCGGACGCAGTATCTATATTCAGGCAAGCGTCAGCTTTAGTCCTATCAAAGCAGTAAAGGGGTGGGGGACAACGGACGCAGAACGTAACAAATGCAACAACACCAAGAATAAGCGCTAGAACAAGCTGTACCCGAAGGTCTTTTGTGCTCTTGGCCTGGGGGGAAGGGTCGATATCACAGGTACTGTTCTTTTTCATTGCGCTGCATGGCGGATCGGCAAGGGCTGCCGCCGGCCGTATCGAGAAGAGGAAACGGAAGTAACGAAGTAATTGCTCGGTATAATAGTCTGTCGTAAATCGAAATGCGTCGCTCCGATGCTTTTGCGCCCGAGGTAGTGTCGTGATGTTGCAAGGGCGGAGATTGTGGTTTTGGAGATTCGAGACGTTTGGAGTCTTGTGACGTCGACGTGGCGCACGGGCCAGGCGGCATCCGTCAGGTACTTGCCTATCCTGGCATGTGCATCTTCCAAGGAACAGCCGTGAGATGTGGGCGAACTTTTCCGCATATTCACATTAGATTTGCGGAAGAAGAGGATTTTGATTGATTATCACAATTTTCTATGTTGCTGAGTGCCCTTGATTAGAAGACGCAGGTGTGATTTGAGGCGGCCAAAATACTCAGGCCATGGTTTCTGGTGGAAGAAGGGCAGAGGGAAGAGATTCAACTAGAGGGCAGGCAAATGTATTCATATGCCTACGCACACAGTATTTCGGTATAAAGCCCGTAGAAGCTAGATTACTCTATAATCTTCTTAAAAATAGCACAGCTGCGTCGCTACAAAATTAGTAAAATTCATATAGCCGATCAGCGGCAACCAACTCAAGAAAACAAGAGGCCACAGGCAGGCAGGCAATAATAACTCGGTATCACCGCTCCATTCCCAGGCGCTAAGCAGCCAATGACGTCGCAGGTTCAGCAAATGCGATCAGTGGATAAAAATTTAACTGGGTGCCCAAAGCCTACATGTCGTGCTCTGAAAGCCGCGGGCAAGTGAATAAACTGGCGTTTTGTCAATGGGTAGTGTGCTACAGTACATTACTAATGTGTGCTGGATTAATAATTCGGCACCAATTGCAGAAAGGGAGAAGGAAAAAAGAGACCACCCTTTTTCCTGCAAGCGCGTAGCCGGTGGGAACCCCCAAAAAGGGTACTCTGCCGATGAAAAGAAAGTGGAGGGACCCCCATTGACGCAATCGCTTGTTTGGAGCTAGTCAGTTTTGCCAAAAGAGCATTTCTAAGCCGGTTGTACGGAGTGTATATATAGCCATATATAGTTGCCAAATCTTGACCATATCATTTTTTAAGTATACACGGTCTTAGATTCTAGGCTACACGTTTGAAACACTCACTCATATTTCATCATGTCACAAGCAGTCATTGACAACGTGCCCGCCAAGGGCATTTCCTACTATACTCCGGCCCAGAACCCTCCGGCCGGCACACAGCTTGACGGCTCAACTAAGCTGTTTACACCGCTTACGATTCGCGGCGTGACGTTCCCAAACCGTCTGTTCCTTTCGCCGCTGTGCCAGTACTCTGCCGACAATGGCTACGCGAATGACTGGCACCTGACGCACTTGGGTGGCATTATCCAGCGCGGACCCGGACTGTCGTTTGTCGAGGCGTCCGGCGTCCAGAGCGTAGGCCGCATCACGCCGCAAGACATGGGTCTTTGGGAGGACGGTCAGATCGAGCCGCTGAAGCGTATCACTGAGTTTGCCCACGGCCAGAACCAAAAGATTGGTATCCAGCTTGCGCACGCCGGTCGCAAGGCTAGCACGGTTGCGCCCTGGCTGTCTGGCAATGCCGTTGCCACCAAGGAAATTGGCGGCTGGCCGGACGATATCTACGCGCCGTCTGCCATTTCGCTGATGGACGGAGTCAACCCTGTCCCCAAGGAATTGACTGCAGAGGGCATTGAGCAGCTGAAGAAGGACTTTGTATCTGCTGCCCAGCGAGCCGTCAAGGCCAACTTTGACGTGATTGAGATTCACTCTGCCCACGGATACCTGCTCCACGAGTTCCTGAGCCCCGTCACCAACAAGCGAACGGACAAGTACGGCGGTAGCTTTGAGAACAGAGTCCGAGTCCTTTTGGAAATCGTCGAGGGCGTGCGCGCTGCTATCCCCGAGACGATGCCCCTGATGGTGCGCATCAGCGGCACAGACTGGTTCGAGTTTGACGAGACACTGCAAAAAGAGTTCCCAGAGAGCTGGACCGTCGCCCAGTCGACGCAGCTGGCTTCTCTGCTTGCTGACCGCGGCGTTGACTTGTTGGACGTCAGCTCTGGCGGTATTCACATGAAGTCTTCTATTCCTATCCAGGGCGGTCCAGGCTACCAGATTCCGTTTGCGCAGCAGATTAAGAAGGCAGTCGGCGACAAGCTGCTAGTTTCTGCAGTTGGCGGCATCAAGACGGGCAAGCTTGCCGAGGAGGCGCTTCAGTCGGGAGTTGATGTGGTGCAGGCTGGACGTTGGTTCCAGGAGAACCCTGGCTTGGTTCGGGCGTTTGCCAAGGAGCTGGGCGTTGAGGTTTCGATGGCGAACCAGATTGGCTGGGGCTTTGGTGGGCGAGGCAAGAAGAGGCAGCAGCAGCAGAAGAAGGAGAAGGAGAATCTGTGAGCGATACCCATAGATCTGAGTCTGATGATCAGTCTGAGTTCCTAAAAAAGCGGTAGACGATAGAGATGATAGATGATAAAACATAGAAGGCGTAGCGTGCCTGATGACAATTATGATACAAGACGAATTTTTGCGCTCTTGAAGAGCATTATTCAACATTGATACTGTGACGTAGGATCGACAGATGGTTGACGGCAGGGTGAAAGTATGACGGCCCCATACTTAAAGGACATGTTAATCTGCTACGCTTGGGGAAAGAGATGAACAGTTGCAAAAACGTCATGTTTGAGGTGCGTACTCGCACGAGTACGGGTAAAGCAAGGGATGTGATTTCCGGTGATGGAGCCGGCAGATCTGCATCTGCGATTACACTAGTATCGAGACAAGGGCCCCGGCGTGAGCCGCTGGCGATGAAGAACAAACGAGTCAACAGCAAGGGACTTAGCGGGAGCAGGGTGCATTGAAGGTGATTGGCAACTTTTTCAGGTCGATATTGGCTTGCATCTGTTTACGCAAGCAGGTCGAGTGGTTGCCATGGAACAGCCGTTTGTTTGAGAGAGGGTGCAGTACGGCAGGCAATGATTGGACGCGCGGTGGCAGTGACATGGCCGCGTGCATGTGGCTGGTGACTTGAGGCTGTACAACGCAGGCTGCTCTTTTTGATTCTTTGAAACAGGATTTTAGATGGTCAAGTACCATTGGCCTGTTGGATGTCATTCAGGATATGGACAAGGTGACAAGGCTGTAGTATCACGTTTTTATTTTTACTTTGCAGTATTAGTATAAAAAACGAGGCGCAGGAGCCTGCATGGGTGGAAATTATGGCCGCTGGGGTCCTCAGCCTGTCTGGGTGCATACGGGCCTCATTTCCGATTACGATGCACATGCGAGTTGAAGGGCCAGGGCCATTATATAGTCACAGACGTCTGTGTGAAAAAATAAGAAGAAAAATTCCCTATATACATCGAGACCCGCATTAGCAGCACATGTTATTTACAGCCTGAAAATCATTCTACAATCGACAAAAAAAAAAGAAATCCAAGTCAAGCCCATCTCCTTAGCGAGTGGAGGATGGAATCCGCAGTGAGAAGAGAGGAAGCTAGGCCTATTAAGGCATGTGGCGTGAGGCCTTGGTTGCTTTGGGCGAGGAAAAAAAGCAACATGTGGTGCAGAAAATAGATGAGAAAAGGAAGGAAGAAAACAAGGACGATAATTGTTGAAAATGCAGGGGTCAAAGGGGAAATTGTTTCAAAAATGCAGAGCCAGAAAAAAGAAAGGAAAAAAATATCATGAGAATTCCAAAGCTACGAGAGCCAGCCCCTATTATTCCTTAAGTTCTTCCCTTAGTACTCTGTGTACTGTTCAACGGCTCAAGGCTCTGACGTGACCACTGTCCGTTCGGGCCTCACATTCCGCCACGCGTCGCCCGTGCTTGGCTGGTCTCGGTGGTGGACTCAACCTGACCTGTGTGCCGCCCGCTCCGTCGATGCCGGCCACCAAACCAGACCACACCACACTATGGAGTACAGGACCAAAGATTATTACGTCGTAGAGCCGAATGACATGTGTCAAGATAGATCTGCATGGACCGCGATTTACGATCCGAGGCAGCGGCCATAAAGAGACTGTCAGCCCGATACTATTCGTACAGGACCAACTACAGTATGAGCACTCGAATAAACAACCAAAGCCTCCAATGTGCTTGCTGGTCGGGGTCAAGACCAGATTCCATATCATGACCCAACTAACAAGTCTTGGCGTCTTGGTTAGCTCGTGTCGATGACAGGTCCAGCACTCCGTACGAGTACCTAGTAGCTTTACGAGTACTCGTAGTGTGTAGGTACCGAGTGTTGGTGCCAATACTTGGCGCGCTACCCATTGCGGCCAGCCATGACAGCATCATCTCATCACAATTCTTTGAGCCTGCATTTCGTAACACAGTCCGTCTGAACGCTCTCCTCATCCATCTTCTAGACTGTATTCGCAGCGCTCAGCACGTAGTCACAAATTGAAGCCGCTAGCGGTGAGCTCAAGTCCATTGACAGGCGCCTGGTCATTACCATGTCTTCCCGCTAGCCAAGTACCCTACCGGTGACGCTATCCAATCCTAGGCCCGTATAGCCACACGAAGAGATACATTGTCCCCGTCGCTCGTATCGCCCGCCTGCCCACCAAAACGACGCCACCATGCGAGGTACCTACTCGTGTAGGCTCAAGCTGCCCACTATTTTTCCCATCTCCACCGCTCTCGTTAGGTGCTTCTTCCAGCACACTGACTGAGCAGCCGCCTGCGGAGCCCTGTCCTACCATTGTTGTGCCCGTCAGCAGGCCTGTTCCCACTCCAAACATTCCTGTCCTGCCTCACAATTCCTTCACTTCTACAACAATCCTAACCACAGCACACCATACCCTCGGCCAAAACCAAAACAGTCGCACGCTCCTCCCGAGCACGCTTAGATTGCCATCTGCGACTCGCGTGCCTGTGGCCCGTTTCATTGTTTGGGCTTGCCTCTCCTGCCGCGACGGCCCAAATCGTTATTTCGGTAGCCTTTTTTCTGCTCGCCTCTCCAGAGCGTTGCGTCACGTCAAACCACTCACCACCCGATTCCACGACGACGACACATCCATCCGACGATACCGACTCGACGCTTTACGGATATTGATCACTTGTACTTCCCTCACAGACGTCCATCGCTCGTTTTGATATTTCTCTGCCAAGACTAGGCCCTCTTCGCCCTCCCGTCTGTCCCGGTGGCTATTGTTTTCGGCGCACCACTTTGCACGATACGGCCCAGTGTCTCAAACATCAATCCGCAACCACTTCGTGTTTGGCGTCGCGACTCATACTTCTGCGCGACCCTTGCTACGAACCCTTGACACCTTCGAATTACTTCGCCGCTATCCTCGCCGAGGGCCATACGAGACTGGACGCTTTTGCTGTAAAGGCGCTTCTAGTTGATCTCTATCTACTGCGCAGAGAACCTTTCCTTCACCAGCTTTCTTCATCTTGCGACGGCCTGTCTCACTGTGCCAAAGGCTGCAAAAGTTGAAACGACCGACTAGACTACCGCGCCCTCACCTTTAACCTAACTTGTGGTTTCTTACGCATAACACTGTCTACTAAATCTTCACAATGGGTACGTCTCTATTGATGGTTGACAATTCTATCCGCATCCTCAGCCGTTCCGTGACCGACAGCCGCTAATAAGACTGCAGCTCAAAACAACCCGCCGCCTCCTGTCACCACAATCCCCCCGTTCAACAATCGGGAAGATCTGCCACAATGCGCCGTTTCTTGCGGCATCCTCTATGAAGCCAACGGAGCTTGTGTCCCCCCTGCCGCCCCGACAAATGACGCTTCCGTATATGAAGGCTGCTTCTGCAACTATCCAGCTGTATCTGCTTTCCGCACAGCCGGTGCCACTGCCGGCGTCTGTGAGCAGTACTGTAATTCGAACGAGGCTTCCTCCATTGCCCAATGGTTTACTGGCCTTTGCAATATATCACCAAACGAAGGTGGTGGTGGAAACGGCGGTGGCCCTGCCGACGTCCCTGCCACATCGACTGCACCAAACGGCGGCAAACCAACAGGGAGCATCTCTGGCTCCAACGGCTCCTCAGACAGCAATTGGTATATTTCGTGTCCATGTCATATCTCCAGTGCATACTGTATCACTAACACCATCTCAGGATCTCCGGCCACTGGCAATGGGTCGTCATGATTGTTGTTCTAGTTGTCGGCATCGCTGCCATCTGGGTCGGTGCCTGCGTCTGGCGCCGCCGCTACCTCCGCCGCAAAGACCGCCAGTCCACCCTCGGCCAGAAGCAATCTGGCTCCGCCGCGTATCCGTCCTGGGGTCCCGGCCTAAAGGAATCCGAGGCGGCCGAGACGGCCGGTGCAGGCTATCCTGCGTCTGGAAACGACAACAGCCTGCCCGTGTTTTCAAGCGCAGACGAGAAGCCGCGAAAGGAGAAGCAAAAGAAGAAGTGGACCGTTACGCAGCGCACATAAAACCTCTCCTTTTATACATCCACCTATAACCAAAATACACCGCGCTCCTTGTTTGCGCTACCTACGGACCGTCATTCCTTGTCAACACAGTCATGCATCTTGTCCTACGACCTAACGGCCTCTTTTTGTCTCGCCGCCCTCGGAACCGTTTTCACTGTACATGCTCTCCTAACAAAAACCTATCAAAACTCTCAAGTCCCTGTTGACTTTCTTCTCGCTACTTGCAGTTTGATTTTGCAAACTTCCCATCACGAATCGGGAAACGGAGTTTATGGCGTTTATGAAATCTGCAAAATAAGAAAGAAGGAAGGAAAGAAAGAAAGAATCCTGCGCCAGCCTTGTAGGGCTGGGTTTTGTGTAGTGTATATAGTCCTCCTTTTTTTTTTTTCCTAACTGTTTCCTGCTTTCATTTTTCCTTCTTTTCCTGCTCTGGTTTTTTGTTGTCTTATTTGCGGTTTTTGGTTATATTGCGTGGGCTTATCGGTCGGGAATGGGTTAGATAGATATACAGCCCTTGGACCTCTTGGATACTACAAATACACGTCTTTTCACAATTTACTTGATTATAATTTACTTGTTCACTTGAATGAACTGAATGAATTAAGGAAACGCAAAATACGTTAAATACGTTACAGAAATAAAATAAATACTCAGTACAAGGGCTAGCTGTTCGTATACTCAATTTAAGCCATCATCATCACACACACCATCACTCTTCATCCTTTTTAGCCTCGGCCAATGCATCCATGTACAAATCAATCAGACACCCTGCCGACCAAGCCTGCGTTGGACTCTAATGAACACACACACACAAGATTAGCAATCTATACGGAATCATTCACAAGGACAAAATACATGATAAAGGTCAACTTACCGAGTCGGGACAATACTCGCCATTCTTTTGCGTCAACTCTTGCAATCCTGCCCATACACTGTCCCTCATCATCTGCTTACACCCCGCCAGCCGCCTCGTCACCTGTTGAAACGCCTCTGTTCTCCCCTCTGCGGAGTCGCGACGCATGAGGTCGAATTTGAGCAGGGCGCGCAGGAAGAAGCCTGTTGGCCAGAGCCATTCCGGGCCTTGGTGGTAGTTGCGCCCCTTGCTGGTTGCAAAGTCGGTGCTGTCTTCGCTGTTGACGTAGTACGGCCGGTAGTTGAGGTCGCTTGGGTCGAGGGTTGCCATGCCAGTTGGGCCGCGGATGACGGAATCGGCTAGGCATAGCGCTTGCAGGGCGTGGTCTCTGTTGAAGAGGTCGGGGGCTACGGCCATGGCGATGGGAAAGTTGGCTCGGAGCTGGTAGTCTTCGTATTCTTTGCCCGATTTGTAGAGATCTTTGTACATTCCTCTGCGGTTGACGACCTCGGAATTGACGTCGTACTGGCCATCTTCGTCCGCCGAGAGAGGTACATAGTAGCAGCGCTCAAAGTTGGCCTTGATGCGGCTGGCCCAGTCGTCGAGGCTGACGGATTGTCCATCGGCTGTCTTGACTTCATTGTGGGCATATGCTCCCTTTTTGTTCAGAGACACCACCCATTTGAGAGTGCTGTAGAGCATGCCGGTGATTTCAACCGCAGCACCATCGCGGGGGGTTCCAGGCACACCCTTGGAGCCCGCCTTTTCGCTCTCTCCCATCTTGTCCATCCAAGTGCCGCAGTTGGCCTGGTTACCTCCATAGATTATACCAGTGTCCCAATCAACGCTGATTTCTTGGTTGAAGCCCTCATCCGACATTTGCATGTCTATTTGAGGTCCTGCGTTTGCCTCACGGTACTTCATACCTGTGGCATGCCGTTGAAGAGCTTCTTGAATAACTTCCTCAATGGTGCTTTCTTTGGAATAGGCGCGTGGGTCATCAGTCGGGAACCAGGTGTCATCGTATGGGAGAAAGCGGCGCCTTGTCTTTGCCTTCAGAATTTCAGCGCCTTCTGGGGCAAGATTTGCGTAGTCTTGAATCGTTTGCAAAAAGAACCAAATCGAGTCTCGAGAATTATAACGTGGTGCATCGCCACTGCTTAGCAGGTTGGGGATCATCCCATGCTTCAAAACGCTGGCAAAGGCTAAAATATGCTCCTTTGCCTCGTCAAAGCGGCCAGTACCGAGAAACAGACCGCGAATCGATATAAACACATCACGGCCCCAACATCTTGCCCACTCAACGGCAAAGTGCGGCAATCCAGCTGCAATAGACGGTACTAGCTTAGATGGCCAGAGTGACGCCGATTTGACCAGTCCAGTTTGCTGAACACTGACCATTGCCAGACTCTGCAAAAACCACTGTGACTTCTGGACACTCTTGCTCATTAGCTGCAGCGATCGCTTCCAGCTGGCACGGTATGCAGTGCGCATGACTAGGCCAAAGTATCGAGGCAAGAGAAAACTAGGAATAGCACGAATGGCATCGAAGCGTTCTTTGAGCCATTGTGCCGGCTTGGCTAGTCTTTCATGGCCAGAAATTGAGCTCATGCGCTCCAGACGGCCATGCACATAGTCTAGTGCCCAAGCGCCATCTCTGAGATTTTGGCATAAAGGATGAGCCAAGTCATTGTTTTGGGTAATGTCCTTGAGCAGACTCCACCAACCCTGAAGTCCAGCATAGACGAGCTTGCCATAGCCAGGTATATCGTATACACCGTATTTGCCATCGCTTGCATCGCGCTCCTCTGCATCACACCGATACATGACAAAGTTCAAGTCAATCAGATCCAAGTCTTTCCACGCTTCATCAGCGCCAGATGTAACATAGTGGTCAAGTCCGGCAGCATGCTCCGCAGCGGGAATCCACGTCTCAAACAGTGCAATACTTCCAGGAGGAAACTTTTCTCGGACAGTAATAACAGTGTCATCGCCGTCTTGCTCCACGTTGACACCGGTAATGCCGACAACTTTGCTGGGCAAGCCCCGTAGGTACTTTGGATCCTCAATCACCTCTTTGGTTGCCTCCTCGCTTGCATCGACCTCGAGCATCCAGCTGCCAAGATGTCGAGACTTTGTACCCGTAAGGTGTACAGGCGAAATGGCACCCCGTCCATTTCCATACCCCGGAAACGCAGTATGGGCAATCAAGAAGTATCCCTTTCGAGACTCGGGATGTACTCTATGGACGGTCACGTATTCGCCTTCATGGTGTATATGTGTTTCGTCATAGTTGTCCTTGCCCATTAGTGTATGGATCTGATTCAACAAGCTCTTTACGCCACCAATGCCATTCTTCCCAGTGGTGCCATTGGGAGGCGACCGGGAGGACTCGGACGCGTACAGCCGTTTTTCATGGACGAGGTCAACAAGCTTGGGATATATTTCATCATAGCCCATGACACTGCCTGTTGCACTGGAGCACATATTAACCAGCGCAGCATTGGCAAGCGTATCACGAGCATCGCGCTTTTGCGCTGGCGTCTCGTTATCATGTGTGCAGTCCATGAAAAGGGCATGGACAGGAGTAGGTTTGATATGACGAATAATTTCACGTGAAAGGTTGCTGTGGCCATTTGAGGCAGGCTCAGATAGCGACACTTCGTCAACCTCAAAGCTTCCAATGGGGCGTCCACCATGTCTATGCACAAGACGACTAAGCTCAGCTGTACTCCATGCTTGCATGGCTTCACGAATCAAGGAGCTGAGACCCAGTCTCTTGACAAAGACATAGTCTGTTTCCTCTGAGCCAGTGAACAGCTCAGCCACGACATACAAATCTGGTCGCACTCTTCTGGCTTCATCCAAAATGTGCTCGGCAACGTGGAGAGGTGTCGAGTGGCAGTTGTCGATGCGTAATCCAGCGAAATATTTAGCCAACAGACGAGCATACTTGGTCATGTGCTCCCAGAGCCAAGGGCTGTCTTGTGGCCCAGAGCCGTATCGCAGCTTGACACAGTCTCCCCAGACAATGACTTCACGGCGCAGGTAGACTCGGGATTCGGGGCCAGCATGGTCGATGAGCGCGTTCCCGCCCCAAACCCAGCCATTATTTACCAATGCCATTTGCTTAGGGCTCAAACCAGCCGTGGCATCGTTCTTGGGCAGTCGAGTGAAGTACGACTCGATAAGTGGGTTTTCTTTGTTAATGGGACCCAACTGAGGTCCATGGTCGTCAAGGCGAACATACTTGATGCGGTTAAACAGCTGATCGAGAATCTCCTTTACGTCGGTATCATATTCCTCGTAAAGGGGAACATTCAGTGCATCCAGTATTTTTACCATCTTGTGCCGTGCGGCACCCTCGTCGGCGGTGCCAGATCGATCACCATCATATCGGCCCATTGAAAAGGACAAGATGGCGGCGCCAACGGCGGGGTCAACGGACCGGTTGTATCTTCCACCTAAGCGGTCCATTTTCTGTAGGCCATATTTTCGCACAAAAGCAGCGTGGTCGTCGATCGAATCCTTCTTCAGCGCTTCCACATTGATCTCGTCGGAACCTGGCGGTGTATACGTCTTGCCGTTCACCCAGGCTTCGACGGCCGCATCAGCGTCACGTTCAACAGAGAGCGCATAGTATTCCCATAAGCGCAAATCAGCAAGGGTGTGATCCTTGATGTGTTCCATAATCAGCATGATGTCGTCTGTTGATTTCGGGTCCACCGGGAGACCAAGCTCCTCAAGCTTATCGCCGAGTTCCAGCAGCTTAGTGTCGAGCTCAAACGCGGACTCTAGCCACGGAGCCGTCTCGAGATTGTAACCAGCTTCAGGGTGCTCCTGGAGCCATTTTGTATTGTTTGCCGTGTGATTCAGCACAATGTCTGTCAAGCTGAGGAGAGAGTGTTCCGTCTCCAGGCTCTTTATCATCTTCTTGACGTCTTCCTCGCCATTGGGGAAGCAGGTGGGATCCCAGCCAAGCTGATCGTACAAGCTGAACGGCGAATTGGATGCACCGCGGACTTGGAGTGGGGTGAAGTGCACCATGTTGTATCCTCTTCCGCTGATTCCACGTAGGTGAGCATCCCAATCCTCGGGATACTTGCCCATAAACTTGCTAATAACAGAGAAGAGGGACAGCGCGGGCAGGGGTAGCAGGCGGCCATCGAGGGAGAGGCGCGGCGCAACATCAATGTAGTATGTAGGAGTTTGTTTGAGAGCACTCTCGGATGCAGTTTCGGTCGATTCGAGGACGGGACGAAGCTCTGGGAGCTCTGCATAGGTCGTGTAGAAGGCAAATGCGCCAGACTGGTAGATGGGGACGGAGATTTCGATTGGGCGGTTAAAGTCGGGTTTCAAGCTGCACGGAAAAGTCAATCACAGTACAATTGGGTTATTCTCCGGGATCAATTCCATATCCAAGACTTACGGAAACTCTCGAAACTTGTCGCGGCGAAACTCTTGTCCTTCTTCCGGGATATTGACCCAGAGGCTTCCATGACGGCATATGGACGAGGCGCCCTCGATGACGAAGCGCACAATGACGGGATCCGTGGATTGAGGAGCGAGGTAAATGTACTCGCCAGCGACATCTGGCGAGCCATTGTCGTTGAGCGGCAGCAGGTACACCTCGTGTGAAGTCATTGTGCCTGGGCCCATGATGGGAAAGGGGAAAACAGAACCGCGAGGGCAAGCTGACGGCTGCCCCGCGGTGGATTGACGCTGTGGGTGGTTGCGGTGGTGGTGGTGGTGGTGAGCGGGGGAGGAGCTTAGCTTGGCCTAGCTTATCTTTGGTGGGCAGGGATTGCACATCAATGACGATGCATGGAGATGGGCTCCGCTGTGGGTTAGGCGTCCGAAGTACTCGTAGTCGAATTGATGGGAATTGTATCAGGACGAGGTTAGAAGAGGCTATTGTAGGTGCGACGATGAAAAAATATATCGAGTAGGGGTTATTCTGAAGGGTGGTAGGGTTGGCTGAGGCTGACCGGACCGTTGGGAAGGTGTGGCAGCCCATTTTTGCTTCTTTATGCACCAATTCCATCCTAAAAGTATGTATTGTTGGGCGCTGCCGTGCCGTCCGAGAGATGCCAAAAAGAGTGCATGTAACGGCCTATCGCGGTCGAGGCTCCGCTACAGAAGCTCCGGCGCGGGCGGTTTAGCGGGGCCACATCGCCTGTTTGTGGCGCAATAGATTTGCTACAGGAGGTGGTGGAGGCACTGGAAGCCGTTGAACCTGAGGCGTGTGTACTACCCTATACGGGCCTTTTCTTTCCCTGAACGTAGTAAAATACCTTTGTTATACCCATACATTTGAAGAAATAATTAAAAATCAAAAGAAGCCATAAATGATCTTTATTAAATTAATGTATCTACTGCCGCTATAAGGGTACGACCTGCCCATCTCGTATCCCATCTTGTCCGTATCTAAATTCGCGCGTGGCTCAACACTAACGCCAATGCCCCGCTTCCTTTGCATATACACCGAGTCACGCCTGCATTCAAACTATCTATAAGCAATGCGTGGAAAAAGGCCGCATATAGTACCCTGGAGAACTCGAAAGTCTAGTGGAACTAGCAGTAGTCATGCAGCTCAACAATATTGACTTTGACAGGACGGCCTATCAACAGAACAGCAGTGACATACATACGCACATCTCTCGCTGATAAGAACAAACACAACCAACAAGGTGTTCTAGATCCCTACTCTATGAAGAATCTAAAAATAAAATAACATCCACTTAAACCTTCAATGTCAGGTGAATTAGTAGCTTGGCTTAGCCTCCGCCATCTTGATCGCGCGAGCCGTCGCCTCATCAAAGTCTTCCTCAGGCAATCCTAGTACGTCATTATCCAGCTTGTCCTGAAAGTTGCCGTCACCATTCGGGTAGAAAGTGCGCGAATACAAGCATATCCCGAACCCCCTATGAGCATTGGCACCGCCTTCATTCATCATCACCAGTCCTCGCTGGCAGCGCTGCGAGGCCAAGAAACTCGACACGTACAGTGGCTTATTCCTCCATATATCAAGCTATCGGGAATCGCATGGCGCGTTGTGAGGCGCACAGGGAGAAGCGTCACTCTCGAAGACCTCAATGGGTCGGAAGATGCCGCTGTAAGGCCTGCGTTGTTTTGATCATCCTCCACTGTTACCCTGGAAGGTTCGGTTACAGTAAAATGAGAGATGGTATATTTATCACTACTCTAGCTTCATAACATTTCATATATCTGGCAAACTGTGCGACTGTATGCAATACCTATACCGGCTGCGGCCTCCGATCATGACTAGCATCCAAGCACTTGGGCTTGCCCATCCGCTCCAAATTCGCCTCGCACCAGCTACACAAGACAAATCGTCCCCGATCACACCAGTCACACGACCAGTAGTGATGCGCAACAGGAACCCGCGTGCAAACCTGGCAGCCAAACCCAAACGAAGTCGAGTCATACTTTTCGATTCCAGTGTAGTTCCTAGGCAAGCCAGCCAGTGCAGGTTGTCCAACATGCCCATTCACCAGCTTGACCATGACATCCGGCCCTCCTTCCAAGGCGTAGTCAAGGAGACTAGATTCCAAGTAGTCTGTGCAGTTTACTGCGTCCGGCCACATCTCCAGCAAGATCTGTGCAGCTTTGACGTGCTTTTTCCGCACGGCTGCAAAGACTGGTGGGGAGCCGTACCGATCTTTGATGTCTGCTTTTGCACCATGTGTTGCGAGGACTCTGATACATTCAACAGCGCCTACACGAGATGCGTGGAATAGAGCGGTTCGGCCCATGGTGTCGGTAGCGTTGACGTCGCAGTTTGTATTTGTGAGAAGCAGATTCATCATATCTGCGTTGGGTCTGATGGCAGCCAGATGCAGCGCTGTCCACTGGTCAAAGTCGGCAGCCTTGCGAGCATCGACATCTCCCGTTGCTATAATCTTCTTTGCGGCGTAAAGGTTGCCACTAAGTGCCAATGCATGTAGACAAGTCCCGCCTGTCCTGGCAGTGGCGGTCACATCTGCTCCCTTCTCTAGGAGGTAGCAGATGGCATTGTATCGGCCTCGCTCACAGGCGCGTATCAGCGGAGTGATGCCGGCCGAGGTTTTGGTGTTGATATCGGCGCCGTTGTTGATGAGGTACTCCATGACGTCGGTTTGGTTGAAACACGCGGCGTGCATGAGGAGGGAAGAGCCTTCGTAGCCAACAGCGTTGACGTCGGCTCCGTTTTCGATGAGCATCTCGACAATCTCGACGAATCCAACTTCAACTGCAGTCCAAAGTGCCTCGGGGGCTCCGTAGGTTCCAGGCTGGTTAACGTTGGTGCCGCCCTTGATGAGCAGTGTAGCCATCTCAAATTGCTCCTGTCGAATAGCAAATGATAATATGGAGCGGTTGTGTTGGTCTCGGATATGTAGATCTGCGCCATGCTCAGCAAGGAGTGCAAGTATATCTCTTGCCCCTGTTACGACGGCAGCATGACAAGCGGTTGCATGATATCGATTACCACCGTCTGCAGAGGTACCGTTTTCCAAAAGGAGCCTGACCATGCCGATTTTACCCTTGAGAACAGCCTCCATAAGCGGCGCAGAGTAACGCTCATCCGAAGAGCCACCAGTCTTCTGTAACAACAGGCGCAGGAGTTTCAAGTCGCCCGACCGCACAGCGAGTAGCGCAATGCGCCATGGCTCATCAGTAGGACAGACACCGAGCTCAAGCAGCCTTTTGGCAGCCTTTTCCTTTTTGTTGTGGCAGGCCTCGAGGACGAGGAATGACGCAGGTTCATCAGTCATCCAGGCCTTGTCGGCATTCTTCATCAACACCTCGATGGCTGATAGCTGACCATACCGAGCAGCCGTGCGCAGGACAGAGTAGACGCAGATGTCCACTCCGTATTGCTTTGCTCGAAGCAATGTAGCCGGCCGACCATGCCTTGCAGCCCAGTGAAGGGCGCAAAACTCTGTAAGGCCATATACTCCATCGTATTCTCCGTTCTGGACCTCTTTTGGATCGACATCCTTGTCGGGAATGACGGGCTTGAAATCTATGTCGAGGTCCATATCAAGGTCGCCTGATTCGCTGGACTCGTCAATGCCGGAATCGTCATGTACATGAGCAGATGCTCCATTACTAGCCGCATCGTTGCTGCTGGCAATGCTAGCGCTCTCATCATCCGAGGTATCATGCTCGGCGCCATCCTCGCCCTCGTCATTATCACCGCTTTGCGACGCATCTTCATTCTCCGAATCCTGCAGGCGCTTTTCTAGTACAGCCTCGACTCTTTGGCGGTCTGACTCATTGTGGAGATACAGAATGCTGACGCAGATGGGATAGAAGCGGCGGTTTGTTTTTGCAAGTTTGCCAACGGAAGCCCTAGACTTGTGGTGGAGCTGCTCAGCAATCATCGCCAGCAGCTCGTCGGGCAGCACTTCAAGAGCCATGATGCATAGCTTCCGGTTTTCTCTATCTTTTCTGGTTCAATTGAATGGGGCGCGATGGATCTATCGTGTTATCGCATCTGGGGTGGATGATGGAGATTCTATGTACTATGTATGTAGGCGATGGGTGAAAACGGGTCCTGTTGAAAGGGTCTTCTCTCTAGGACATATCTCGGCATATATCCTGTTGATCCTCCCCGCCTACAGGACCAAGCGCCCGCCACCTACGTAGTGACGTAGTTGTCCGACAGTTTTACAGTGACACTAGAGGAGGCAACACGACTAATTTAGCGTCGTCTTCACCATGGCGGCGCCCTTATCGCTCACCTTGTCGCGTGCTGAGTCGCCTGTAACTGCAACCAGAAGCAAGCCGTTCCAAACTATGCTGCAGCCACACCGGGCCACCTCGGAATATTGCGGGGTTATTGGGAATGGCCCCTTTGATCGTACCCAGTTGCCCTGCCTATTACCCCAGATTAAACGTGGCCGCGGCGATGAACTTTGTTTCCTCTATCTGGCTGTCCGTGGGTACTCAGCAATACACGCAAACCGTTGTCACGTCGTACTTGGCTCGAACTGTTATGTATGCTCGATCGAAAGGAAAGGTTATGCTACCCGTGTTGTACAGTATGAGTAAGTCTCTTAGCCTCGTTTTGTAGAGGCGGTGCGCCAGTCAATAGTCCAATCTGTTGGGACGGCCCAAGATGCATGCCACGACAGCCACGCGAGAAATCCCCCGCATTCAGTAAGGCCACGACAATGCAAGAACTGACGATGGTGTCGTCGGCAGTGGGGACTTTGCTCCCATTCGCTACCCTCTCGAAGAAGATAATGTCCCCATAATCCCCTCACTCCATGATGAGTTAAGCGAAGCAACACAGTAATTCGCCTTCTTGCGTGATATTCATCTCATATACTCAATATGCTTCAACTTCTACATCTATATGTCTCTGTAGCTATTCTAATGTATCTCACTTTTACCATGTAAAATGCTCTTCAAAATATTCTATGCAACAATGACTCCGACCCAATGCATCAACAACAGCTCTTCTCGCATCATCCGCCATAGTCGCTGGCCCACACGCCACAACGGCTAAGCTCTCAGAGCTAAGCCCCTGCGCCGCCTCCATGACTAGCTCGTGTACATTCGGCCTGCCAAAGTACTGATTCACATGCGCTGGCATCCCCTCTGTAACCTTGCTCCCGTGAAGTGGACCATATAGACTGACACCAATTTGCTCGTCGTCAATTGTATCGGCCATGTCATTCGTAAGGACTTCGGTAGCAAAAGCGGCTTCGCGTACTGCCCAATGGACGTGTGTTGAGATTTGGCGCTGGGCGCCGCTACTCAGGAGTTTCAGGTATGAAAGGGGCACTACTATGCCACTTCCACCGACGACAAATAATACTCGGTCGAATTTATGTAGTGGCTGTGAAGTTCCGTATGGGCCTTCAACCACCATCCGCAAAGCTGCGGCCGTTTGGCCATTCCTGGTGGCCAGGTCCCTCAGTCTCCCGGTGAAGCTGTCGTATGGTCTTATCAAGAAATTCATAAAGTTTGCATCGGCTGCTGGTTTGGCGGACACTTGCTCGGTATCGTAAATCTCGGCCTCGTCAGACTCTAATAGGGGCACCTGCTCGCTAATCGTCTTCGATGCGCTGCTGTTTGACACAGCCGCGACGGTAAACGGGTGGCTTTCCCAGCAGCGCTTGTCGTCCAAGACCGAAACGTAGTAAAAAGTGCCTGGTTTGACGCTATATATTCTTTCGGTGGCTGGTATCCTTAAGCGAACAATGTTGGAGGCTTCGTCGTATGTGACAATGCTCGTGGTAGACCACTTCATAGGCGTGAAAGCGCAAATGCGTAATACGCGAAGTAGTCTATCCAGGGCCCATATGCCCAGTGGTATCCAGAATAGAGGATCGTATACTCCGTGAAATATAGTTACGTGTCTACCGATGTTAGATGAAAATGGACAAGGTAGGACAAGAATGCTTACCCAAGCATTGTGAGCAGTATCAAGATAGAAAAACCTATATGCAAGATCAAGAAGAGCTCGTATTGTTTTCTTCGAAGCCAGTAAACAGAACAGGCCAAGAGTGCACACATAAGTATAGTAGCCTGAATCCAATCAATTAGTAACAGAAACGCTGCCTGCAGTTTACAAACTCACCAGTTCACCAGTCCACCAAAAAAACTTTGGCCAATACGAAACAAAGTATGTCCAGCCGCCCTCTGCCTGAAATTAGTATTGAATCCAGTAACTTTCTCATCAGTACACTTACGTCGCAGAATAAGAATCGTATATCCAATAGAGTGGACGACAGCCTGAACCGTAGCAATACGAGCAACCCAGCGGTGAAAGTTGTTATACGTGCCAAAATCCCAACCCGTCAGCCACATGGCGACATTGTTCCTCATTCCAAACAACCAAATGACTGGAAAGTTTGCAAAAGAAATCACGCCTGTTCGGTCAGATACGTAGCGAAAGATCTGATGTTCAAATGTCGGGAAGCTGCACTTGGTTAGCGGCGCAACCCTATGAGACGCTCTAGGACTTGAAACGTACAATAAATTGACAGAAGTAAACTTGTAGCCGTGAAAGCAGAATGCGACATTCATCAAAGCGAATGCAGTGAGAGTGAGCGACTGCACGCGAGGCGGAATGGTGCACCACCATATATTCTGCGAGCAGTGCTGTCCAAATGTCGCTGGCAGCAAAATGTTTCTCTTGGTCCATCTCGACAGACCGAGTGAATAATTCGACGGATGCATGTTCCAGCCGAATTTGTAGCAGATGGCGCTATAAAGGCGGTAGCCAATGCCGAAGAGGACGACAACTACCCAAAAATTGACCATTGCGAGGCTGTCGATTCAAACATTAGCCGCACCATCAGATCGCATTTTAAATTACTTACCCATAGTTGTAATGATAACCTCGCACGAAATCCCAAGCATCCTATTGCCATTAGCACACCAGAATAAGAACCGCAGCCTCATAATGTCTTCTTACCAGCGTCCCCAACCACCCTTCAAAAAATTCCTCACTCGGAAGCACAATTTCGTTAAACTGATCCCCCGGCCCGTAGGTATCCGTCCAATTCACCCTACGAAAGCCGTCGATGTCTTCTTTCGTATAGCCGCCCACAATACTCAGCGGCGGAATTTCAACCCCTTCGTTAGCCCGACATGTCTCGGATAGCATCTGAAACCCCTTATTGCGCGCAACCGGGTCACAGTTGAGATCCATACAGAGATACATGGACTTAAGCGACATTTGACTCGTGCAAGGCTGCGCAAGTTTTGCCGCCGCAGGGCCGGTATCATTGAACTGTACGTTCTTGAGGGTATTTTGACACGAGTAGAGACACAGGTCCCCCTTGTGTGCCAGTGTCGCGGCGACGACAGCACACTGCACCAGGAGGAGCAGCGGCAGCAGCGCCGTCGCCTTTGCTAGTGAGATTCCCATCGTGTCGGCACTTTTCCACCGGGTTTTGGGGCCGGCGGGCTCGCGACTGATGGGATTCAAGGGTATGCTGGTTCAGGGGAGTGAGAGGTTTTAGGATTTAATCTGATTGATAAGATGGGGCTCGGGTGCTCGGCTGACTCGTGGAACCCGTGGGGCAGAGTCAGCTGAATGCGCCGACAGTGCATGTGGTTTTGGATAAGAGACGATTATTTAAATATATCGATTTGTCAAATAGAAGATGGCTTGGTATTAGCGTTCTCATAACTGAGCTGGTCATTGTTAGTGGCTGTATTGATTTGAGTAGAAGACACCTCGCACCCCGTATGCTCCAAGTCCCAACGACGGTCCAACCCTAGTCGCCTTACCATGCCCAGCTTGTCTCAAACGAGCTATTATCGAATGGGGTGATTTTCCAGCAATTTTTGCAAGTTTTTCTCGGCCAATGTCGAAGAAATAACCCTCGTCTGGCCTCATAAGTGCAAATGAAGCAGCAGCCAAATCAAAAATAAAGTGAGCGCTTGTTTCATGACCTTAGCATAATAATAAATACACAGACTTAAATTACTGCTTGACAATCCGTTTAATTCAAGTCACCGCCATTAGCCACTACCTCAGTAACTCGAGTTAAAAACTCCCAATAACCCGATTCTAAACCCATTCTCAGTGATTCATTGAATGCTGTTGACCGAATACCCCACTGCGCCGAGTCGCTATTGAGAAACAAGCCTAAATGCTCCAAATACATCTCTTGAATTGTGAGGTCACCCAATGTAGCGACAGCAAAACAATGAAACAAGTAATCCATCGCAACATGGCTACTCGACTTGCCAGGTCGCTTACAGGTAGCATTAACATCGGCACCATTCTTTAAAAATAGATTCAATATTCCCGATTCCAAAGCGGCTTTGAAGTGAGGCCGTACTTTACTCGTTGTGAGTTTATAACCCTTCGCATGAGGCAAGATATGTTCACAAAATAGCAGCCATGGTGTATTTTCGCCATTCTCTGCTAGTGTCTCGGCTGTAGAATATGACTGATTCGGGCCTTGTCCTTGCTGGAGCAGGCAGGCTGCCGTTTTCGCTGTTGCTGTATCCCAAGTTTGTTGTCGTTGACTTCCACTTTCATAGTCCAGCCCCAGCGCAACGACGAGCGGTGGAACCGACAATAGCTTCAAATAACCCGGAATCCTGTCTTGTATACCACACAGGTACAGGAACAATCTATGCCGTATAACTTCTTGTCTCAAAAGCTGCAGGTTTTCCTCAGCGCTTGGTCCCTTGTCAACCAGCGAATTGTCAAAATCATCCAACAACTCCCTCACAACCTCATCATCGCCTTGACCCTGAATTCTTCCCGCAGCAGCAAGAAGCGATTTTGTGCCAGACATAAACTCAGCCCTAGGCTCCTCGGATTTCGTGGCCCTGCTCGTTTTCAGCCACGCTGTAAATGCCCTGACAAGACACAGACTAGCCCTAAACCAAGCCGGAACTTTACTCGCCAACATTTCTTTCGTCTCAGCAAGGTGTAAATAATCGCGCGCAGTGCGGTGTAAGAAATTGACAATGTTGGTGGTTTTTTCAACATTCAGCAAACCTTGGCATCGGTTCTCGAGGCCTTGTGTTGTATTCGCTAGTTGCTGACGGTGTTCTTGTCGACTGGGTGGTTCCGCGCTTAGAGCAAATACATAGTCTTTGTTGTTATATTCCATATCGTGGAAGTAGTAGATTCCTATATCCAACGGCCTTTCTGCTTCGACTGCAATAAGCAAAGATGACCCCATCTTTGGAGCCTCGTCGTGATTCACATTTCCGAGACTAAATGTAAAAAAGTCGTCAAGGTCAGACGGGCACTTGTCCAACTCTCGTTCCAAATCTACACCCGCATTCATGGCCAACTTGTCCAGTAACAGTTTCATAACGAGTGAAACCCACAAAAAGACGCCTTGCGACATGTCAGTCATCCGCTCAGCAAGAGCCAGAGCTCCATCCGCGCGCAACCTTCCAGAATGGCAATGCTGCAAAAGCTGGTTCTGAGCATAGGCAAGAATATCACCCCGCGTAACATCCTGCAAACAAAGCTGAGGGACAACACCACCTCCAAAGGTCTGCGTAAAGACTCCCCATGGCCGACTAGACAGACACAACTTTGCATTGCCCGATTCAGCAAGCTGCATCAACTGCTGACACAGCTTAGAATGATCGCCATCAAACTCGTCCAGCCCATCAATGAAAATGCACAACTTTGCCGGCAAGTCAACTTCTGACGTGATGCATACCAGTGCGTGAGTAAGCTCATCTATACTCCAAGACTGCAATGAAGTTGTAGTAGTCTCCAATCGCCCAGGCAGCCACGTCTCAACCATATCAGGAAACTGGCAAAGTATCTCAAACAGCAAAGTCCTCAACAAACCATAATGAGAGCGCTGCGTATTCGTCCCAGCACACCAAAAGTAATGGCTAACCAAAACAACCGGTTTCGGCGCAGACCACCGAGCCAGCGCCTCTCTCGTCTTGTCATGGTCCGCAATGTATTTCATCAGCGTCGACTTGCCGGCGCCAGGCTTGCCCGAAACCCAAAATATTCCTTCTCCATTCTTTAGCCAGGTCATCAGGCTAGAGGACCTATTTGCATTTGCTGCGTCGGAAGAGACCCAGGAAAAAGTCTGCTTGTGTGCTTCGGGAATGGCATCATGCCGCGCAACACTATTCCGAAGCGCTAGGCTTTTCAGGGCGGCGATATCCCTCTTGACACATTTCTGTAATAATGTTATCTGTGCAAGTTTTTCTTTTATTTTTGACAGGTCTTTGGGTGTAAGTGAAGTGTTCGAACCATCTTGCATTGCCCTAGTCTGTGATTCAACGTCCTTGATAAGAATCGAAATCAACTTTACCCGCTCGGATTTCCGGCACTGCATCCTGTGCATCTCCAACTGCACCTGGCGCAAAGATTTACCAATTCCAGAAAGTTGATAACTATCCACGTCAGCAAAGCATACCACTAAACCTGCAGAACATTGCATACCTGAGCATCTTGCCAATCTCAACAGTCAGTCCACGCCACACCTCCCGCAATCTCGCCTCCAACCTCCTTGCCTCAACTCCCTGTCTTGAATTCCCCTGTAAAGACCTCACACTCTTCCAAGCTCCATGCGACGTATTAATCCGCTTCGCCGTTCGCGCAGTAGACAGTGCCAATAGACGGGTACAAGCACCCCTACAAGCCACAGCAAGCTCTACCGCCGCCGAGGCTTCGTCGCCATCATGTCTCGAGGGGCTACCTTTCGTCTTCTTCAGAAGCAAGTCTAGCGCATGTAAACCCTCTTCAAGCCTCTGCTGGTCAATATCCAGCGACGAGCCCGGCGGGGATATTGGTGCGGTGGCTGTGGAGGTGGAGGAGAGAGGCAGCGCGTCGCAAACGCAGGACAAGGCGGAGTGGAGGATATCGTCGGTTGCCATCTTCACTGCGATTTGCTACCTAAAAAAACAAGAAAAAGGTCAGAACTAGGGGACTACAAGACGTTATTATGCGTGCTAGTATGAGGTAATTTCACCTAGTTTCGCACTGCCTCTGGTCGAATGCAGCAAGGCTTCGTGGCGCAAACCTGTTGGGGGCGGGGGTGATTTGTGATCTCTTGATGACGGTAAATTGGCTCACACCTGGTGATACCATCAAACCTCAGAGCACATATTATACTGCCAGTCCAGTGGAAATAATCATCACTTCAAGAGAATTTCAAATGAGGCAAAGTAATAGATTATGCATTGAATAAGTTAGTGAAATAGAGCCATGACATTCGTTAGTTGAATTTCTCGTCCACCAACGCCGTCGCTCATTCGACAAGTCTCGTCCTCCTTTTCCAGTTCTAAATAACACGAGAATTTCTTCGTTGTATGGTGTGGATTTCTTCCTTTCAACACTACTGCAGTAATATGAAGTAAAGCAAAATAAAAACAGACTTCGAGCGCCCCAAACGCCAGCATGAACAGGCATAAAATCATAAAAATGGTAAGGCAAATGTCGCTCGGTAAACTTAAACATGACTGTAACAGATATAATATAAAACGCAGAGCAATGGCGAAGAGGAAAAGGAGCCAAGTCGTTTAAGACCTGGATTCGTGGTTGGTGTAGGAGAAGGTGTCGAGGTAGATGTCTTTGCTGGTAGTGTCGGTATAGCCACTTTGACTGGAGACGCTGTCGTATTCATTGCAGTTGCTGGGTGGGTAGAAGCCGCAGCCATGTATGTGGTGATGATTGCTGGTAGAGTCATGCGAGCTTGTCGCGGCGATGCTGATGCCACCATTGCTGCATGTACAAACGTACGGAGACTGCGAGGCTGGAAAGTAGTCCCTGCGGCTCGAAAAATGTGCAGAACAGACAAAATCGGACAATGTGCTTGCCTGCCGTCTGGCGTGCATAATAGAAAGATTGTCCGACTCTCCAGAGCTAAAGTAAGGGCTAGTCGTTGGACCCCGTGCGATCTGCGGCGTCTCGTTGTATGACTCCAGCGCTAAAATTTCGCTGTAGGCTGGATCATGGCCAAGGCATCTCGAGTCTGGAATCGGTTGGCCGTCCATCCAAGAATAACGTCGCATCAAGGGCCGATCCGAATCACGAACAAGGGCGTCCAAACGTTCAGGACTGCCGGAGCGAGCCGTTCCCTATTCGATCCGCGGAGGCGTCTTGTTTGTATATGGACTAGCACTCCGTCTATATAAGGCAAGCAGAACAACGTTAGGAACTGCTATGATGGCGGAAGATAATTCTAACGAGGAAGAAAGGAAGAAGAAAGAAGACGAAGAAAAAGAGAAGAAGAAAAAGGCAAACTTACGATCGACGGCGTTCCCCCTCCTTGCGCAAATTCTCAATGATTCGAAGCATCTCCTTGCGGCCACCGTTGCTATCCACCATTTTACCAGCCATGCTCATTGATACCTTTTCGCGGGCGTTTGCACTGAGCAGGCGCTTGACGAGAAGATGACGCATGAGGAGGCAGACAAAGACGCCGCAGTCGCTGCCGTTTTCCTGCTGGGGCGAGTCATCGAGGTTGATGAAGCGCAGAGGGCGGCCGACACACTCGCTCAGCCTGCGGGTGGCCAGGTTTGCCTCGGCCCAGTTGGCGCCGCCTAGAGAGTCGTAGTGAAAGGCGATGCCATCGCGGACCGAGACGAGCAGCAGGGACCAGTGGCTGCCGCCCTCGGCGTCGGAAACATTGCGGTTGTCGTTGACGGGTAAGAAGATGTGCGTGACCTTGCTGAAGTCGGGCAGAGCGCTGCGGATTTGGCGCATGTCTGTTTGGCGCATGAGGAGAAACGTCATGCTGGGCCTCAAAAGGACGATGCGGGCTTGTGGGTAGCGAGGCAGCGTCTCGTGCTCGAGGTATTCCTCCCAAAAGGCAATGTTGTTGTCGGTTAGCCAGTCGTGCTTGAGCGACTTCACATCGTCGACTGTGAGGAGGACATCGTAGTAGCTGAGATATGGTCTGTCATTGTCGGGCAAGAGCTGAAGTCGAGGCCAAGATGAGAGTCAGTCGGCGGACATTGGTACAGCTAGCTAGAGAGGGAGAGATGGGCATGATGCAAACGTACGCTGTCGCCAAAGTGGCGGGCCATCCGCTGTCGGATCGGCATGCTCTTCCGCCTCTTGAGCTTGCGCCTCTCCTTGGACGGCAGGCGTCTTCTGTCCACGGTCACGGTGTCGGTTGACTGCTGGACCGGCTCTGGTGGTGGTTTGGATGTAGACGATGATGATGACGATGGCGCTGGCGGGGGACCGAGTTTGGCGGCAGAGGAAACAGACGAGTCTGAATTGGTCGACGTCTCCCCCGAACTGGCGCGGTGGTGACGACGGATAAAGGACAGGCCGTAAAGACGGCTACTCTGTCTATGACAGGAGGAAGAAGAGGAAAGAATAGGTCAGCTTGGGGGCGACAACGGAGGATTTTATCAATGGCACATGATGGTGGAAAAAAACCGTCATTCGGCAAAGGGTAGCCCTCACGCCGGGTACGCTGGCTGGGGCACAGGCCGGGGTGGGCGAGAGAGTGTGTGGGATGGGCTGTGCAGCGCAGTGCAGTGCAGTGCAGTGCAGTTCTGGCTGGCGCTAGCCGTTTGCTCTTTGGGTGCAGCTGGCCGCCCCGTTTGGGCGGTCTTTTTTTGGGTGGACGGTGGACGGTGGGCGTGTCGGGTGGACGAGGGGTTGAAGAAGAAAAATGAAAAAGCGGGGAGTGGAGAGGCTAGAGGCGAGAGGCCATTGGCTGCCGGCGACGGCGGCGGCGGCGGCGGCAAAGGGCGGCCAGGGAGAAAAGAAGAAGAACAAGAAGTAGTGAGGCGAGGCCAAAGCTGCAGCAAGACGTGGCATCAAAGAAAAATATGACAAGGAACATATGAAGAAAACAAGAAAGAATCTCCGATTCCTTGCTCAAAGATTCAAGCAAGAAACTGCCCGTCAAACCATGCTGTACCCAAGCCGTACCCAAGCCAGCATGCGTCACTCCCTCACGACGACGCCACAGCTGGTGTAAGTCGACGTGGCTGAGCACGCGCAAACACGGCCCAGAGCACAAGACCAACCACGCCAAAGAGAGACGCGGCTGAACTGTCCATGCGTCTGGCCAGAAGACACGAGCCAGAACAAGGCAATGTAACCAAAGAAACGAAACACGGCTTTGACATGACAAGAAAGAAACCATCTCCAACAAAACTCACCTCGTACTCGTAGCCGTCCCGGACTTGGACGTCGAGTCCGAAGACGCCGACGTCAAAGACTCTCGTCCCTTTTCTGCCGCTGCAGCGTCTACTATGCCAATCGTGGATCGATACTTGCGGATGACACCTGGTATGGACATGGCCTTGGTAGCCATTGATGTACGGACTATGCAGGCTTCGAAGCTGAAAGCGCAGCTGCGTAGTTGACGTGTCCGAGAAAGGGACAGGAAAAGTCTTGTAAAGACTCACAATATCGGCCGATGAAGCAAAGTCAACCCAAAGAATGATGGAAAAGTAATGGGAAAAGCTGCCTCAGCGTCAAAATTCGTCCATGCGGGATTCAAGCTCTTGTTAAAATACCATCCAGGCCCCCTCAACCTGGTGAGACAAGGCGGCTACAAACAGTAACCTCAAGAATGCAGCGCGGGACGGGGGAAAATAACGAACCGGAGGAGTTACAAAGCCCACGCCCAAGACAAGTCATCCATGAAAGTTTTTAAAGAAGGGCTAATTATGTTCATCCCGAAAAGCTGTCTCACACCAAGTTTATGTCCTTTTACGCTCATCATTTACGCCATTACTGGCATGGAAATCACTTGCCAAGTGCAGCATACACACTATTTCCTTCCCTTCCCACCCCCCAAAGTCCTAATTGTCTTGAACCTTGTTACAGCTTGGAAATCGCAGTTTTTTTTTTCCTTGCTATTTTGAATACAACTCTGCCATCCACGCTTACATCCTACACACGCTCCTCGCCATCTACACTCCGAAGATCGGCAGCTGCCTCGTCAATCTACCCTCTCCAGCACGCTAGGCTGCATCTTGGTGGCACTGCTGCTCACACCCACTACGTCACCACACATATTGATCCGCCATCTCCACGCCTTGGCTTTTATTTAGCCAAGTGTTACGCCATTTTCGGCACTCTGCTGATCCGCGTTCTTAACAAGTCCGACCCTTTAATACTTGACTCTGACAATTTCACCGTGATTATCTGTCATTACACTACGTATCACCTATACTTCCCGTCCCGCTGCCCAATCACTGTACTATTCAGCCAGCACCTCCATTTAAGCAACCCCTTTATGCCAAGTGGTCTTACAACGCCTTGATACCAAGCTTGGCTGAGGCGCTTTTAAGCGAAGCTAGTTCGGCCTCGTGCTTCTGCTTGCGGTTGCGGGCATTCTTCTTCATAGCGTCCACTAATGCCCTTCTCTCATGCCCTCCCTCGGCAACAACATGCTTTCCCCTGTTTGCAAGCTTCCCGAAGCTACTGCCATCTGCCTTGCACTCTTTCAGCAAACTGGTCTGCTCGTTCTCAAACCGATGATGGAGTCGATCCACACAGTTGTCGACATTCTTGTAGTAAACCTCGGCAATTCGCTTCGTGTCCTGTTCTCGTAGTATCAAAGTGTCTATGGCTTTCTACAGGAGCATTAGCTTACAATAATAGCCGCGGGGTAATCCACAACTTACTTCGGTAGCTTTGTGCAGCTGCTGATACACGCTCGATGCCTCGTCAGGGGTCCGCCCAATCTCACGCTGGTCGGGCAGCATGTCATCGCTATTGTGGTCTGTAACAGCTAGGTGAAACTGAGAAAGGCGGTTCGAAAAGTAGTTTCCATTAACACGTTGCTTTGGTAAGTATGGGCCCCTCCTTGTCGCTTTTGGAATCGTCGTTGCTGCGTCGGCTTCCAGCATCGACGAGTCGCTGGCGACTGCATAATCAATCAGGCGGCGAGCACCGTTTGAAACTCTTCGACGTTCAGCAGCCCTCTGGCCCCGGCCCAACACTTCTTCTCTGCTCGAGCTGGATCCATTTGATGGCGATACGTGTTCGAGATCAAACGAATCAACAAAAGAAGCTAAAGAAGACGAGCTACCTTCGTGACCAGCATCAAGCGCATGATTGGTCGCGATGCGCACTGGACTTCCGCGTTCACTCACGCTGATGGTACGAACAAGTAGCTTTGGGGCTGCTTTTTCAGCACGAATAACCTTATTGTGGGAGGTATCGTCGGGGTTGCTCTTCTGTACTTTCTGGGTGACCTTAGCACTGCCTGTGTCCATGACAGATTTCGATATCACATTTGGGTCGAGGCTTGACAAGGGAGCTCGTTGAGGCGCCATGGTCGCCACCTTATTTCGAGTCCGAGTAGCCATGTTGGGAAGCCTCTTTCGGCTAGCCTCGGAATCTTCAATTAGCTTAGTCGTCGGCTGTTTTGTAGGTTGTACCGGTGATTCCACTGTCCGTGCCTTTTCAATGCTGGTGTAATCGTCTTTTACATGAGCTGCCCCGGGTGAGAAAACAGCGGGAGATGATGCAACGTATATGCTCCCTTGAGTCTCCGGATCTAGTATCAGATTCTCGTTTGTAAATTCTTTTTCTTTTTTATCGACTTTTGGCTCCATTTCAATTGTTTGTGGTATCTTGTCGGCATCTGCAACTCTATCGGCAGCTTTCGCCGGTAGTCCTTGTTCGTGTTCAACTGCGGATAGCCGATACCTATCTTTCTTTTGGGGCTTATTTTCTGGGATTTGTTGTTTTTGTTGGGGCATTTTCGCTGGTGGACTCTGTTTTCCCTTTGCTGGAGGCCGTTTCTTGGCTTTCTTGTTCTCGGCTGAGGCCTTGACACGCTTTCGAGGCTTAGGCTCCTTTGGCGACTTTGAAGCTTCCGACTCATGTTGCTTAATGACTTGTGTCTTGTCGTCAAATTTTAGCGGCGATTTGGCTCGTTGCTTTCTTTTTCTTGGGTTTCTCGTCTCAGCAGGGCTGGATGTGTTGACGACAGGCTTCTCGGTTTGCGGCTTCGAACTACTATCAGTGGCCCCTGTGCTCATTTTGGTAGCTGTTGCTGGTGTTATAGGCAGTAGACCAAGTTCAGGAGATTTGCCTTTGTCCATTCCCAAAGTGCTCGCAGGTAGCTTGTCAAGCTTCGTTTCCGTACCGGAGACCGTAATCTTCTCTGGAAGCTCAGCCTCTTTTAATTTGTCGCTGCGCGTGATAGAGCGTGGGGGAGTCGCATCATAACAGTTGTCGAGCGGCACACGAAAAACTTCACCGGAGCCATTCTGAAGATCAGTTGTTGGGTTGCTGAGCTCCAGTTCATCATCGCCATCTAGATCCCACATCGCCTTGATATGGTCTGGCCTGTACGGAGAGCTGCGGTGGGCAGTCGAAGCAGTCTCAGAAAGATCAACCATACGAGAGACTTCTTGATTGCTGGGTATTTCATGGAAATTTGGCTCTGATGTAAGTCTCGGTTTTGCAAGAGGGACCGTATCCGGCAATGCCTCCGTGTCGTGCAGATTGCTGGAAAACTGTGACATGGGAATATCTTCACCAAATTCCCAAATGTCTTGTTGGGTCTTGTCATCTTGTAAGGGCGAGCTTCTTCTGGTTTGAGAGTCTGGTTCAGACCAAGAATAAGATTGGGCGTTTGTCGATGGTGGCAATTTGGTGCTTGCTCCATCCACAGCCTGCATCATTTCGTCGTCGTCGAGGCCATCACTCCCAAACTCGTGTTCACGCACAGCTTGCTTCTGACTTCTTGTTGGAGGGCTTCTATTCTTCTTATTAGATTCAAGAGGTGATTGCAGGTGCCTGCTCGTTGGTGTCGTATCGAGCTCTCCGAACTGGGTGCTTGCAAGGGAATTGCTGGGCCGACGGGCCTTTGCACGAGTTCGAGGGGCCATGATGAGTGATCGTTTAAATGTGAAAAAGCAGAGGTGTCACTCTAGGCAGCATCTTTGACTGAAGTTGTTCAAGGAATGAAACCTGCAAGTGTGGAAGATGAGAAAGCTGAGCAAGCAAACGAACAGCTCTTTGCCAGCTGTCAAGCTAGTGCAAACGAGTGGACATTGACTGGACTTACACCGACGTCATGATGGAGGTCCCCAAATTCAAGGCTGGCGGCTGCAATGCACCTGAATCAGGCAGGGTTTCCGTCAAACATGATTACTATGAGGCTCTCACTGAGAAGGGCGGTTTAATATTTTTTTTACACCAGAATAGTATTATTACACCCCCATCCTAACACCATCAAGAGGCACACTCTCGACACAACCTAGGGTAAGTGCCCGATTGTCCCCTCGTCCTAACCTGCGCGACACGGCTACTTTTCGAAAAAGGAGTCTCGATTTACTCATTCAACGAACCGAAGCTCGTCGGAGAGTTATATAGGCGGTGCATTTACGTATCTCTGAGAGGTCAGCCCGTCAATGTGGCTTTGTTCCTCACCACCTGTTTCGCCGCTCACCATCGCATTAGGCTACATCCGGATCATCGGGATTGACTCAGCACGACGAAGTCCGCTGGCAGGCCCACAACTCCGCCGCCCCCCAGGTCCGTCGCGCATTACAAATGGTCGGCCTTGTCGGGGACATTTTTTGGGTATACAAATGAAGGAAGACGCCATTTCTATTTTAACATCTTTTATCCCTCGCATGTCAATCTTCTGTTCTAGTCTCTTCATCGTTGCTTTAGACCAAACATTATTATACTATACTTATTGGCGACAGTGTCTTCCATCTTCTTTCCTACGTAAGATCAAACTGGGCTACAAACCACAACCATGACCATTTCGCGACAACAACAATCTGAGTCTTTGCACGAGCACGAAACCTCGGCGCCACAAGCGCTCTGGGAGACTGAAGCTGCCGAACTCACACACATTGACGAGAAATGCGAACCGTCTTATACACCGACATCAGCAGAGCGCCTATGGCAATCGTCCGAGGACCGCGCCCAGTCCCCCGACGACCCGAACGCTCCCGAGACGGTGCTGTACCTTGCATACGGCTCCAACATGTGCGCGCAGACATTTTTGGGCATGCGCAAGATTCGGCCCCTGTCAGAAGTCAATGTGTCAGCACCCAGCCTCAACCTCACGTTTAGTCTCCCGGGCTTCCCGTACATCGAGGCATGCTTCGCCAATGTCGACTACCGCGGGCGACCCGAGAAGGAGACGCAAAACATTCAGGATGGCAGATGGGACGGAAGCATGATGGGCGTTGTGTACGAAGTAACCAAGAAGGATTGGCGCAACATTATGCGCACCGAAGGAGGCGGCGCGAGCTACAACGAGATCCTGGTGCCATGCGTGCCTCTTCCCAGGGCGTCCACAAGTGCAAGTGACGCGGCTGCCACCACAAAGGCTCGGCCAGAGAAGTTCCTCGCCAGAACACTATACGCGCCGCGTCTACCAAAGAACATTGACCCCAGCAAGCGATCATTGTGGGAGCGTCTCACGACGGGACCCTACCGACCGAGCGATAACTACGCACAGCCGAGCCTGCGATACTTGAACCTCTTGCGCGTTGGTGCCAAGGAACACGACTTACCCAAGGTATACCGCGACTATCTGGACAACATGCAGCCATACACAATGACTACTATAAGCCAGAAAATAGCCAAAGGCATCATGATCGTGCTCTATGTCCCGCTGCTACTATTCATCATGAGGGGATCTGCGCTGCTCGCGGACGAGACGGGCAAGTTGCCCAGGCCATTTGCAACCGGCATGACTATACTCTCCAACACGATTTGGGCAACGTACGATTATATCATGAAACCCATTTTTGGCGACGGGGAGAGAACAATGGACAAAGAGAAACACGGCAAGAAAGAAGGTGCCAATGGGTTGGCAGAAAAGGCTGCACTGCTTGATAAAGATAGTCAATAGACGACAATGTACGGATAGAGATGGAGATTGCTGTCCGAGCGACGCTAAATATAGAAATGGTGGAGCCGGTGGCATCTACAACACGATATTGACATGGGTTTGCAGTACATATGTAGCGATATTTATCTTGAAACTCCATATTAATATAGAAGAATAAAATATGAGGGAATTTCATGTTGAAGCGAGTCAAAACAGCGTATGGATTACAAAGAGAAGAGAATCTGCCTCGGCTTTGTCTATGGTGTAGGTAGACGAAGTGCGGTTGGCTGTTCAATTACTCTATTGCTGCTGTGACAGGCAAAACACCTTGATTGGATGCTCGGGACGGGATGCCATTCTTAGGGAGCTTGCAAGTCGGCAGTCTGATAACCTCCGGTCTTTGTGTGAGGGATATGCGGAGTGGCCGTCCCGTGTCGATCGGAAGGGCCTGCCCGGTGTAGATGATGCACGGTTTATGGCGGTTGGCATGTGACGGTTGGGCCAGGGGAAAACGAAAAGATTGTCAATGGACTATAGGAGCATTGATAAAATTTCTTGCGTAGTCTGGTCAGAATAAGCTAACTCAGCCTTGTAACACAGCAAAGGGAGAAAAACGGATGGTTCAAGCGCCTGGATTTGGCATGTGAATGCGACGGCTGGCCTTTGCTCCTCGCATCTCGGCGCCGCGGCGACGCAGGTGCCAGGGTTCCGGGTTCGCCGCCGGCCAGGGCCGTTTCGGCGCAGGAAAAGGTGGCACCTCAACCATGTCGATATCCGTTGGGGTCGGGCTGGGCTGTGTTGAGGTGGCCTGCAGATGTGCCGCCGCTTTTATA
This sequence comes from Lecanicillium sp. S3808, assembly GCA_023628775.1. Lineage (NCBI taxonomy): Eukaryota > Fungi > Ascomycota > Sordariomycetes > Hypocreales > Cordycipitaceae > Lecanicillium > Lecanicillium sp. S3808. The sequence continues at coordinate 397,167 of JAMAJY010000017.1, forward strand.
CGAGTTAAATGATGATGAGTATGAGCTGCTGTATCTTTGCTGGAATGACGAGATTGAAGTTGGGCATTATCGCTATGGCAAGTATGACGTAGCATAAACCAGATGAGGCAGAGTCTTTAGAATATGTCGTGAAATATTAGCAGCAGCGGAAGAATAATATATAAATGCGTCAAATTTAATCCTGAAGAGTCAGAGTATATCCAGAGTATATCAACTGGGGCTCCAGCCTTTCATCCCGTCTTCCATTAATTAAAGCAGCGACCCTAAACATCGTCCTCTTCCGCAACGGACGCGCCAACATGGTGGGGTGAAGCGCTGTCGACGCCGCTAAAAGCGCATCTTACCTCACTGTCCCTCAGTGGCTCGGCCCACCAAAACGAGCAACTGGGGCCGAGCTAGCCACCCAAACTAGCAGCTGTAAGCAAGCCACCCCAGCTCTTCACGAGCTAATTGAGCACTGCTGATTAGCTACCAAATGCGGTGGAGGGGCCTAAGCAAGCAGCAAAGAAAAAAAAAAAAAGCACGAGGGGGAGCCGACGCCGACGCCGACGCCGACGGCCTTTTCCCTTCTTCTATCTCTCTTCTCTCTTGCTCCTTGGAACCAAACTAATAACGCTAGCCATTGCAATCTATATCTACAGCTTTTTCCCGCCTACCGTTAAGCACTTGATTATTCTTTCTTGCTTCCCATCTTCCAGTCCCCCTTCTGTATGCTACGATCCGCCCTCTCGCGACTCTCCTCCATCGCCCAACCTGCACCAGCAAGCCGCCTGACTCCCAACATCGCAACTCGCAAAATGACTGGCGCCGCTTTCTTAGGCGGCCATGGCAAGAAACACAAGGTGACCATTGTCGGGTCTGGAAACTGGTGAGTCTCATTTCCCTAGCTCTGGAAGTAGGCAGCATTGCTAACCGCTGTCGCGTGCCTTGTCTGCAGGGGCTCAACCATTTCGAAAATCATCGCCGAAAACACAAAGCAGTACAAGGATCTCTTTGTAGAAGAGGTCCAGATGTGGGTGTTTGAGGAACAAGTGACCATCCCCAAGGATTCAAAGCACTACGACGCCACCAATGGCGACTCGCCCCAGAAACTCACGCACATCATCAACAAACACCACGAAAATGTCAAATATCTTCCCGGCATCACGCTGCCTACCAACCTCATCGCCAATCCTTCTCTCGAAGACGCCATCCGCGATTCCACCATTCTCATCTTCAACCTCCCTCACCAGTTCATCCACAACGTCTGCAACTCGATCAAGGGCAAGATCCTGCCCTACGCCCGCGGCATCAGCTGCATCAAGGGCGTCAACGTCTCCAACGACGGCGTTAGCCTGTTCAGCGAGTGGATTGGTGAGGATTTGGACATTTATGTCGGAGCCCTAAGCGGTGCCAACATCGCCAACGAAATTGCCGCCGAGAAGTGGTCTGAGACCACCATTGCATACGACCCCCCGATGATGGACAACAGCCGCGCCGCCACACCTCGCTCGGGCAGCCCCAACGCCAGCGGCTTTGGAGATGTCCCCGAGATTGAGATTCATCGCGACGCCCGTGGCCGCGCTTCCAAGTCCAAGCTGACAGCCATGCCGCCCGAGTATCCTCCGCTCGACCACGACACGTTCCGCAAGCTGTTCCACCGCCCGTATTTCCACGTGCAGATGGTCTCAGACGTCGCTGGCGTCTCACTTGGCGGCGCCCTGAAGAACGTCGTTGCGCTGGCTGCTGGATTCGTCGACGGCCGCGGCTGGGGCGACAATGCCAAGGCGGCCATTATGCGCATTGGCTTGATGGAAATGGTGCGCTTTGGCAAGGAGTTTTTCGGCGAGACTGTACAGACGGGCACATTCACCGAGACGTCTGCCGGCGTGGCGGATTTGATTACCTCTAGCTCTGGCGGCCGCAACTTTCGCTGCGCAAAGAAGGCCGTTGAGAGGAATATCACTGTGGACGAGGTTGAGAAGCAGGACCTGAATGGTCAGAAGCTGCAGGGCACGACGACGGCACACGAGGTGTTTAGTTTCTTGTCTGCGAGGGGCAAGGAGATGGATTACCCGCTGTTTACGGCTGTGAATGATATCTTGCTGGGTAAGAAGACTGTGGATGATATTCCGACGCTGGTTTCTGCTATTGACGATGCGCCGTCTCGCGCACGATTTTGAATTTGATACCCGGGGGTTTTGAGAGCGGAGCGGAGTGGAGGTTGGGCAAGTTTTTGCATTCATTGTTTATATTGCGTTGTATTGGGTTTCGGTGGTTGGATATTCACGTTTATGCGGTGTTTCGTACATGATAGCTCAATATATATTTTACTGCACGGCATGGTACATTTTCAAGGCTATGCATGGGTCTTTCGCTTTGGCTGTGAGAAACCGTATAACATCACAAGTTGAACGGTGCAGTGTTCTAGGCAAGACATCGGCGGGCTTTATAGCTCAGTATTTAAAGGTACGTTTGCTTTCAGCATATATTTCGGCTCACATTATCGAGATACTTTACTACAGACGTCACACTGCACTCCTCATCAGCCGTCGCTTATTTCGGCCCCCTCACTACTCATCATCCGTCATAAAAGCCCGCGCAATAGCCTGTGCCTCCTCACCATCCTCGGGGTTATAAAACTTGAGCCCAAAACTAAACATGAAATTAATCGAGCCGCCGTAGTGCTTGTTGACAAACTTGAGCTCCTCCTCGTCAAAGTACGAGTCAGCCAGTACCTGTTCGGGAGGCGCATCCACGGACCAAACACTGCCTGCATCATCGTCTTCATCGCTGCTACAATCCCCATTGCGCAAATCGTCCTGGTCCATGATGGCACGAAGAACGCTGCGGCCTTCCTCGCGGTCTTCTTCCTTGTAGATGCTGAGACCGTGGCTCATAAGAAAGTGGAATTCGCCGCCATAGTTATCCTTTAGCCATTGCTTCTCGACGTCTGATAGTGGTGCAGAGTGAGCTTCGTGAGCGCGCTGCCATACCCCTTCGCGGTACGCTTCCCATTTTCTGCGCTCGCTCTCTGCCCATCGTACGTTGAGCATGTAATGTGCCGAAGAGTCAAAGGGCGAAGGACCTGTCTTGGGGCCAACCGGGGGACCGCTCAGCCTAAGCTCGAGGAAACGGCCTCCGGGGCGAAAATGGGCAATTTGTTTGCCGTCACTGTTAAACAGAGATCCTTTCGAGCTCTTTGATCTGTTGGTTTGCACGTTGGCGTAGTCTTTGTCGACTGTCACGCCCAGAATGTTGCAGATGAGCTCGGGAATATGCAAAACATTGTGAAGGCGCAGAATTCCGTGGGATCGTGACCCTGTTGCGTCAGGCCTTGTCTTTACTGGCAGGTCGACTGTGCCAATGCCAATCGCGCAGAGGCCGTCCTGCATGTAAAGGCTTCCGGTCGTGGTTTCGAAAGGAGTGTAGTCGGCGCCGAACCACGATCGATCTTTGGCGGCGCTGGGTGGCGGAGTGTCAGAATGTATTCTTGTTCAAGGGGGAGGGTGGCTTGTTCGGGGTGCACGAGATTCAATCCGAGGCGATAGAGGTGTTCAACATACTGGACATTGGAATTGTTTGACCAAACCCAGGAAGGGCACGGTAGGGATTCAGACATGGCGGAAAGGGGGGAGGCTAGGTAGTGATTACAATTGCTGGGTGCAGTTGGTGTATTAGCACTGGTGTTGAAACACGCGCGATGGCTCAGTTGGCGGGGAAGCTGAACAGCAGGCAAGAAGTTTGGCGTCGTATAAAAAAAAAAGACGGTCTGCCAGCCTGAGAGGAAGGTTTGATTCAAGTTGGGGTGAAGTTGCGAGTTACAGAGCGGGGTGGTTGATGAAGAAATAGGGGTACCTAGTACATGAAGTATGCCTACCTTAGTAGTGTTGCTCATGCTTCGGTGCGTGACTTCGCTTGGACAGACGGGGTTGCAAACGCAGCAGGCCTACGTACATTACTTTTCAGCAGCGACAGGGTATAATATACAGCAGAAGCTGAAGTAGAAAACGCCCGGGTAAATTGGACACTGCCGTGTAAGTTCCAAGTACACGCGCATTTCGCTGGTCTCTAGCATCCCACATTCTCCCTACGCCGCCAACAGCCGCAGCCTTGTGATAATGTGTAATCATCGGCCGCTTCTTTCCAAACTAGGAATGAAACGTTGTTCCAAAGCTTACAAGGGTACTAACATACCCAAAAAGTAACAAGTGGCTGCATGTAAAAAGGCGTCTAAATGCGGGCGAGATATTTAAACGGATGAATGTAAACAGGTATATAGAATTCAATTGAGACCATTGCTTTTCCAACCCGGAAACCTGTGACTATTTTACACCTACTGGTTTTCTAACTCAAGTACATGTCAATATTTTACATCCATTGAGCTGCAAAAGTGAGCATCCACCATAACACCTCAAAACTTCCAGGCGTTGAGACTTCACTTGCTCAGTTCTTCTTGGTAACCGGTGGCACAGTTGGATTCGTAGCCAAAACCAACTCCTCGCGCTCCCACATAAGCTCAACCGCAGCAGCAACCGGCCCAGCAACGGCAACCAGCGTAGCAGTGCGGGACAACAAGCCACACAAGCTCGCCGAGCTATCGCGCTCAATAAAGCGGTGCGCTCGCTGATGCAGCGTAAAAGCCCAGACCAAGACACCCGTGGTGCCGATAATGTAGTCCCAGCGCAAGAAGGCATGCACGCCCTGGCCGAGTGTCGAAATCGTCGCCACGGGCGCCGTCCACGGCAGCGGCGTCTCGAGGACCTTGAGCGGGTGCAGCTCCGCAGCGAGCTTGGCGTCGAACAGCTTGGGCACCAAGACGGTCGCGACCGGGATGGTAACGGCGACAATGTGCGCGACGGCAGTGGTTCCAAAGGCAAAGGCGTAGATGTAGCGGATTGCATTGTTGGTCTTGCGCTTGCCGGCGGCAGAGTTGTCGGCTTTGATAAAGGAGCCGAGGACAAAGTTGGCGACGGTGAGGAGGATGGCTGTGTAAGCGGGCCACGGCTGCCAGGCGGCGATGAGGATCTGCTTAATGTCTGGAGTGATGCGGTCGCTCATCGGAAGCGTCATGGCAAACGACGGGATGGCATTGCCGATGAGAAAGACTGCGGGAAAAGCCTTCAAGACAGCGTAGGGGATGCGCATGTCCTCGGCGTTTGGCTTGTTGGCTGTGCGGGCAGACATGAGATGCAGGAAGCCGTACAGAGGGGCGGCAAAGGCAAAGGTGAGGACCTGGGCAGCGAGGCCGAGTAGAACAGAGCTATGACTTTGCATTAGTGATTTACTTCTCTAATTAATCGATTAGTTCAAGACTCACAAACCAGCAAGCGTCCACGCGTTGCCGACACGCCACGTCTCAAGCGTCACAAGCACCCACGCAGCAGCAAACGTGCCGGAAAACGCAACGGAGTGCACAAACAGCGCGGGATGGCTCCCGTCCGTCGTCGGCCAGAAGAAAATCGTCAGCGTAGTCAGCAGCTTGTCCACGTGCGGAAGACCCGTGTATTCCGTGCGCAGCTCGTAGCTCGTGCCGGGAAGCTTCTTTGCAGCTACGGCTGCGTCGCCCATTGCGCGGAGGCCGTTGATGTCGGCATAGTAAAAGATGAAGTAAAACACTGAGAGACTCAGCGACAGGAGTAAGAGTTTCGCCATATTTTTTGTACTGTTGGATGCAGTGTCTAGCTTTGTTACCGGTAAACGAAGGAGCGGTTTGTACGGTTGCAAGAGGCAAAACGTTGTAAAGGGTAAAAGTCTGAGACGGCTGCAAAAGTCCGCTTTATAATGTAAGGGAGCTGAAGCTAATAAGCTTTACTTCATCCCCCGCAACGGAAACTCTTGGCTGTATCCGGCGGGGCGGGGCACCCGGACCTCGGGTAGTAGTTTGGGTGCGCTTGTGCGGTGCGTGGGTGCGTGCTAACGCGGGACGGCGATCGGGATAATTTGTTGCGGAGGCCGGGAGATGCGCCGACCGAAACGGAGGGTGGTCTGCGAAACGGCGAGGTTAAGGGGTAATTTCTAGCTTGTGATAATAGATTTGGGGACAATTACAGCTCATTAGAACTGCAACTCATTGCTTTACTGAGTTGTGCGTCTGTTATGAGACTGCCACTTACCAAGAGCTTAGAAGCAGACCCTTGCCAAGCTATATAGACCATTGCCATCTTCATGTATGGTATTATGTTTATCATTGTACGTAACTGCGGATTGCTAAACCCCAAAAGCCACATCAAGTACGCCCAATACTGATAGACCACTCCCATAAACGCCGCCTTTATACCATGTGTATCCGATGTACTCCATTTCCTTCTGCCAAATCACCAAATCACCCTCAAGTTACGTATAAGTTTGAAACGCCATTCGAATGCCATAGCTATTTTCTTTGCTCCAATTGGATTGACTCGGGTGTGGCTCATTTCGTGCCATGTTTCCCTCATTCTCTTCGGCCGCGTGACCATTTTGCTCGTCCTCATCCTGGGCAGCATTTGCACCTGTCCCATCATCCTCGCCAGAGCTACCGTCATCTTCTACTTGCCCGACATGGGCCTCGCCAACCGGGCTGTATGTATTCGTCATCGGCCACGATAACCTGGATTGCACGAGTCCCTTGGTTTTCTTTGCCGTATTGTTATGAATCGAGGCCTGGGATTCGCTGGCCTTTCGCTTCTTTCTCGCTGCCTTGAGAAACTTGCGCACCATTTTTGTTGGCATGTTTTCTTCTGGTTCCCACGTCGGATTCTCTTCTGGTGGCCAGTCACCCACCCAGCGCACTTTGTAGTAGCGCACCAAGCCCTTGCCTTCGACCTCGTACAATTCTGAATCCTCGATGCGTTCTACCTCCCAGTCATCATTTGGGTCTGCAACTTCTATCGCCTCGAGTTCCTCTTTTCCTTTCTTAGAAGGTTTTCTCTCACCGGTGGGTATCGAATCAGCTCTGGACGCGTTAGAGGACGACATAGGTTCCAATTGTCGAGACTGAAAGAATGGGTGTAGCTTAGACGGCACATCTTCAGCGCTGGCTGTTGGCGATACAGACAACGTTGCACCCGGCCACCCTTGATTAAACGTAGGTATTTCAGAATTTTTCTCGGCTTTCACGTGTGTTTCGGACCCGCTCGTAGACGTCTCGCTGCCTTCGCGATCTGGCGCTAGTCCGTCATGTGTTTGTGTAATCTCGCGAGCTATCTGCTCTGAAGGGCTCTCTTCTCCATCAAGATTACTGTCAAATAAGTCATCAAAGGCGTCCATTTTCGTCTTTTGCGGCGTCGACAAGCTCATAGCTCCCTTCTTCGGCCGGCCCTTGGCATGAGCTTCTGACTCGGCTTCCGCTACGGCAGCAGCCTCGATTTCGCTGTGTATCGGCGGGCGTGCCTTTTCCTTGAACGTCGCCTTTTCAGGATGCTGTGCAAGGTCGCGCTTCTCTTCTTCCAGCTTGGATCTATCTTCTTCCAGCTCAAGCTCCATGTTGTATTCCCACTCCTCTAGCGCGTACGGCGACACATAGTCGAGAATCTCCATGACGGGCACCAGCAGCCTCGCAGCTGGTAAGTCACGCCATCCGACGATGTAGGCCATGCGCTTTGGAAGGGCCCTGCCATCTTTTGCCACGCCTGGTGATGGCAGCAATATTCGCTCGACAATGTACGCGGTCGAATCGCTCGTTGGGACCAGCTCAACTGGCTGAAGCGGTGGGCCGCTGCCGGGGACATAGGTTGGTCGCGAAGCGAGCGGGATGGATATCTTGCATCGTTTTGCGCGTTTATGTGGCGGCGAGCCACCGCCAGAGCGGGTTGGCTGCCGCGGCAAGCTCATCGCGACTGCATCTGTTGACGGACGGTGGGATCGCGTAAAGAGGTCGCGTGGGAGGACGCGATGTCAGTCGGTGACGGAGCGGCTAGCGGTTCATAGCATGGCGACTGGCTCGGTTTATCTCGGTAGGACGCAGAGTTATAAGTTGTAGCTCGGTAGCAGCGTAGTGTTCGACCGCCTGCCCTTGGTTGTCATTTCCATCGCATAAAGTTGCCCGTGGTGGTTGTAATGAGGTAAAGTCAGCTGACTAAGTGGACGACAAACTAATGGTCGCTGCATGCAAACGTTTTCGCCTGGATATTACTAGTATCTACGGCAGGAATGGATCTATTTTTACTTTTACTTTATTTAAAATTTGGTAGCTAATTTTAACATTCTAGAGAGAAGGATTTGGCGTCATTTAAAGTGAAGTGACTCCAAGTAAAGTGTTTAACCATTGCATCGGAGCATATGTAGCTGCCGCAACAACGTCTGAAGCCGTTCTTGTCAACACTTCGAAGGCCAGTAGCCTCAAATTATAAGCAATGATTATCTTTTTATTATATTGTCCAAATACGCTATATCTCGAACCAAGTATATGAAACACCTATTCTACAGCAGCCCCAGTCGGCGGACAAGCTGCAGCTCGACCTGAGGCATCAGTGGGGCTGAAGCTGCCAGAGCTCCTGCGCGCCGCCCAATCTGGACACGCCAAAAAACCCGGCCCTCCCAGACAGCACATCCACTGGCGCTGACCTCACGACTCCAAGCCCATTCATCCACGCGACCATTCACTCTCTCCAAGTCGCAATCGCCAGTCCAATCTCGATCATCCCCGATCCGACCCATTGCTCGAAGCGGCTCCCTTCGAGCCTAAGGCGCCCGTCATGTCTGCCTCGATAAAGACGCTCGCGATGCGCTCCGCCGCCCGCCCGGCCTCGACCGTGGCCAGATGCTGCCCGCGATCATCAGCTTCCTTCTCGACTACCGCTCGTCCCGCATGCGTCTCTGCGCGTCAGCACACCGTCTCGATCCCCAAGTCGTTTTCCCGCGCAAACCACGGCCTCTCGGTGACGCCCAAGAAGACCTCCGTTGCTCCTCCTGCCCGTCGCTCCATTGCCCGCGAAGCGCGCTTCTTTTCCAGCTCCACTGCACAGCTTGATACGGCCGCCGGAGCGTCAAATGCCGGCCCGAGCGCCGCTCACTCGTCTGCTGCGCTGGACTGGAACTCGTTTTTCCAGCTGCGCGTCAAGCGCCGTCGTCTTCAGCTCTTCTTCTCCGTCACCTCTGGCGTCCTGGGAGGTGCCGGCGGTGCCATCTTGCTGTCGACGGGCATGGCTGAGCCGCTGGTGATGCAGGTGCCCCTTGACCCGTTTGTCACGCTGGGCTTGATGACGATGGCTTGTGCTGGCATGGGCTGGCTGGTTGGGCCGAGTATCGGTAACCAGGTGTTTTATGTGATGAATAGGCGGTTCAAGACGCAGATGATGGAGAAGGAGAGCGAGTTTTTTGCTCGCGTGAAGAAGAACAGAGTTGACCCCAGCAATTCGAGCGCTGGTAACCCAGGTATGTATAGGGAATGCCTGTTTGGTGTTGTCTGTTTTGTTGTTTACTAACGACGAGTTAAATAGTACCCGACTTTTACGGTGAAAAGATTCAGAGTGTTGCTGGCTACAGGAGGTGGCTCAAGGATCAGCGAGCATTTAACAAAAAGAAGACTGCAGCCTTTGTATAAGTTTGAACAGAGCGAGGTAGGAAAGGGTAGCAAATGGAAAGAAGATTGAAAACGAAAATTGTGGGAGAATTGGCAGGTGCTGTAACATTTATCGCCGCCCGTGCACAGCAGAACAGAACACCATGTATTAACCGTATACTCCCCTTTTGTGCGAAATGGCAAATCTTTACTAAACTTTTTCTTTGTGTTCAAGCTATATGCTGCATTTTAAATATTTTAAACAAACGGCAACGTTGGGTCAATGGCGTCCCTCCAGGCCTTAAGCCCACCATCAATGTCACCAATAAACCTCTCCCCATTCATATCCAAGCCAGATTCTTTCATTTTCCTAGCAGCAATCTGTGAGTCATTGCCCACACGGCATACAATATATATCGGCGCAGACTGGGGCAAGTCCTCTGGCAGAAAGTTGATTGGAGAATCCGAACCAGAGGGCCGCTCTGCCATGAATCTGCTTATGGGGATGTTGATGGCTCCCTCCATCTGCGACAGCGAAAAGTGTTCCTTTTCGCGAACGTCGATGAGAATATGCGGAGAGCCTCTGCCCTTGGCAATTCGATCGTATTCCGCCACAGAGACTCGCTCGTTTGGCTCGAGGACTTTGACGGGCTGGGTTACTCCGCAAAACTGCACGTAGTCGAGCGAATTCTTCATCTCGTCTAGTGTTAGAGATCCAGCGGCGCCCGAGCAAGCAAAGCAGTCGTCGCGTTTGCCGCGCATGCGCACCGTGCGGAACGGTGTGTCTGCCATGCCGCTAAAGAGTAACATGGTCGTCTGCTTGGGTGGTTCCGCATCAGCGTCTGCGGGCTGTAGGCCGCCGCGGATAATGAGTTTGATTGTTTCGAGCGCTTGAAGGACGCCCATGGTTCCGACAATGGGGCCAACGATGCCGCCTTCGCCGCAGCCCACTACGCTCTCTGGCGGCGGCGGTTTGGGAAACACGCAGCGGTAACAAGGTCCCTTTCCGGGCGGGCTATTGAGAACTACTAGCTGCCCGGATGCTTGAAATGCAGATGCGGAAACGAGAGGTTTGCCTAGCAGCACGCAGGCGTCGGAGATGAGGTAGCGAGAGGTCGGGTGATCGGTGCAGTCTAGCACCATGTCGTACTGAGAGAGGATTTCGTCGGCATTTTGGGGTGTGAGGTGTATTTGGTGGGCTTTGTATGAGATTGATGAGTTGAGTCTGCTCAGGGTTAGGTAAGTGTCTGTGCAGTATAGAACCTGTAAACGTACTCTTTGAGATATGTTATGGCACTTTCGACCTTGGTCATGCCCACACGACTAGTGGAATGCGCTACTTGACGGTGGAGGTTGGATAACTCGACAGTATCACCGTCTATGAATCCAAGAGTCCCTATCCCAGCGCCGGCTAGATACGCAGCTGCAGGACAGCCTAGGCCGCCTGCTCCAACGAGGAGGACCTTGGCGTTGCGTAGACGGAGTTGGCCTATATGAAGGTCAGCATGTGTTTTTAAACATTACTTCATTGCTTTGTTATCACTGACCCTGTAAACCGAAATTGGGTACAATCATCTGTCGGCTATATCGCAAGTATTCATTTTCACTTAACGGCCACCGCCAAGCAGGAGCCTCTTTTTCTTCGTTGGGAACGTCATCTCGTTTCTCAACCTCTGCCAGTGCCAGTTGAGATTTTAGATCGGCGAGCTCCGTCTCTCGCATGGCGATTTCCCTCCGCAGGCGGTCGATTTCCTCCATGACAACGATTTGGATATGGACTATATTTGGCTTATGATTTTGTTTATAAGCTCATTTGATTTCAAAGTAATTAACGGGCGTATCAATAGCAGATCATGAAGGATGGCAAGTGTCATGAAAGTTCAGGGTAGTGGCGCGATCAGCTCCTAACGGTCGGGCGGCAAAGTGTGCCCCACCACTTATCGATTGCCACCACCCGCAAAAAAAGGTTCGAGAGATGCCAACCAAGTTTCCAACCTCGACGTCTGTTTGTCGCAAACCAGCTTCATCTTCACATATCGCAACCATGGTACGTGATGTAACACTGTATGCCTATCTGGCAACCATACTAATGAAATCTCAGGCGCCACTACCACCAGGGCTAAAGAAGCCCTCCGCACGCACCTTTCGCCAGCAGCGAGTCTCTGGCCAAGTCCACCACCTCGCCCCAGCAAAGACCTTTCGCGCCGATGCCGCCGTCTCCGATGACTTTCTAACGAATAAGCGCGACAAGCGCCTCATGAAGCACTCGGCATTCATGTCGCGAGTCGCCGAATCAGGCGTGTCGAAAAAGTCCAAGAAGCGCACTGGTCGCGGACGAAGCAAGAAGCTTAGCACTACCATGGAGAGTTTGGCGGATGCGCTGCCGGAGCTAGAGGATGGCGAAGGCGGACTGGAGGAACTGCAGGGCAAGATTCGCCACAAGAGTTTGAAGAGTAAAAAGGGCGCGCTGAAGCGCAAGGAGCAGGTTGTCAAGGGAGAGATGGAGAGGTTTGGCGTTAGTATGGCGCAATTGGCTGGGACGAGTCAGGCGCAGACACCTGCGCAGGCTACAGCTGCGGCTGCCAAGAAGAATAATGAGGCAAATGCTGGAGCGAATACAGAAGGTGTGTCGAATCGATGGGCGGCGTTGCGAGGATATATCTCTTCTACTATGGAGCAGAACCCTGCGTTTGCCAACAAATGAAGGATACATGATATTGCATACTGGCGCGGAAGACAGGAGGAGCAAGGCCAAAAAAATACCACATTGGGACGGAGTTGGGCGGAATTGCTATTTACAATGACATAATCTATATCACGGTTTCATGACTTATCATCAGTTCCAAGTTCTGCTCCGCAACTCCGCGATTCTCTGCGTAGACTTGTCAAAATCACGGCGGTCAATCTCTCCGCTTCTCAATGCTTGTGCCAACGTCTGTCGGATTTCCACACCTTCCGTAACGTTGAGCTGACTCGCCAGTATAAGGTCATTCCCAGCGTTGTAAGCAAGCTTTGTCCTGGTCGCAATGTCGCCAAATGGCAAGATGGAGCCGGCCTCCATAGCCTCGGTGATTGTCACGCCCCTAAAGCCAAGCTTTCGCCTCAGCCAATGCTTCATCCATGTTTCGCTCAATCCAGCAGGCAAAGAGTCAACAGCAGGATAGATGGCCCAAGAGGCCATCACCATGTCCACGCCACAGCGGATAGCGGCAGCAAATGGTGCAACATCAACGTGCTTCAATTCATGCAGAGGAACGTCTAGCGTAACTGGTGCCTGGTCTGTATTTTGTTCCGCTGTTGCAGCGCCGAGACCCGGGAAATGCTTGATTGACACGAGCATATCCCTCTCTCGCTGAGCTTTGATGAACGGAATGGCTGCGCTTTTCACTTGCCACGCAGTATTACCATACGACCGATTAGTCGAGTCCAAGAAATTGTCATCTTCTCGGAAAACACCAAGAACTGGTGCGAGGTTGACGTTGAAGTTGTACGCTTTCAAGCCCTCGGTGGCCTCTTTGCCTGCTTTCTTTCCGGCAGCTGATGGATGAGACGAGGCACCAATTACTTTGGCGGGCTCCTTGGGGCCATAGTCTCCGACGCCGTTAAAGACTGTACCGCCTTCTTGGTTTGTCAGAACTAAAAATGAGGTGTCTTTGCCAGTCTTTTCGCGGAGCAACGCCCTTGCAGGAGACGCAGCGTATGCGTCTAGCAATTCCTGCATGGCTGCTGGGGTTTGATCATTGACGTGGACACTGTACATGAGGACACCGGCGACTAAACCGGCGCGTGTAAGCTCGACAAGCTCACGTGGAGGGACTGGTTCAGAGAAATCGTAGGAATAAATCACATGCTGCCCAGCGAGAACATCAAGCTCGTCAACGGTCGAGGCTGACGCACAATTTGTAATAGCAAGGAGACCCCAGGCCAGAGCGTGTTGAAGGCGGAGACAATGCATTGTTAATGCGGCAGTAATGTACAAAGGGATTTGAAGTACATCAGTTTCCTGAACTATTGACCCTTTATATATTGTGACAAACTTGATGTTGGCCTCTTACACGCCGAGACGGTCTATGTAACATTACATGACTGAGGCTGAATGCTGACCGCACAGTCCTGCAGCAAGCAGGCAGCTCTGCCTTGTCGCACCCCGCAGCTGAAATAAGTGCCTGGAGTTTGTGCCCGTTTTGGCATATTGCAATGCAAACCGTGTTGAAGCATTGTAACATTAGATATAGTGTATGTGGACAAGGGCTCTTGCGTGCATACGCCATCTGGCAAGTGGAAAAACAACCAAAGGATTTCAGCCGCAGAAAAGGTGCTCCCAAAGGACATTACCACACTTGTTGAAGTTTCATTTAGAGTATAAGCTACGAGTCAGAGCTGAGACCGGCTTAGATATCTGTGATTGAACAAGACAGTTTGCATTCCACCATATCCACTTCGAGAGCGATGGCGGGAAACCATTGTGGCTACAGCAAGCCTCGTCCGCGGAAGATGGCGGACATTGGCAAGGAAGTTTTGGTGCGTCGGTGCAATACATTATAGACAAGACGAGTAGTAGAAACTGTCAAAACAGACTTTGTAAACACCCAGGGATGAACTGGTAAACGAATTTTGATAAGGCTACTCTTATATCTGCCTTGAATTGCTTTCCTTGGTGGCACCATGAAACTGTCTCGGGTAATGTCTGCCGCCGTCAATGCCATTGGAACAGTACAGCCAATTAGCGAATTGTGCCGTACCAAGTAATTATTCCAACTCATATGCCGTCAAGAGAAGAACACCACCGGCAGGTTCTTCGTGAGCATACCGTCAACCGCAACATGAACCTATTACAAAGCGGAATACCTTCCTGTCGATGCCAAGTGGGCACCCCCACCAAGTCCCCAAGAATAATCCTTGTCTCCATCAACACACCCGGAGGCACAAACCCGAGGTCGGCTAATGGCCTTCGATTCATCTACCAAGGAGTACTCAATAAGACATTCAGATTTTGGCTAACAAAAGTAGTCAAGTATCAAGTAGCAGTAGCTCATATCTTTTGCAACACCATTATATGCCCAAAATAGCCGCCAATATTTGCTCTGGAAGTCTAGTTCGCCGATGAAGCTCGTCGGCTCTCATGCTCCGCCGACTGCCCAATTTGGCTAGACCCCGGGTAGCCCACCCGGCCGATATTCAACTCCGGTCGCCGGCCGCCTTCGCGACGACCAATCCGAGACCCCAATCACCTGGAGCTTCTTTTGTATTCCGCGAGACAAGGTCCCCAGAGTCTCCGCATCAGGGCTTCCCCAGACAAACCAATTCCCATCGGCTGGTGAATTGGAAACTTGAACCTGTCAACACACTTTCTCTGCCATCGCAGCCGATTGTGATTTGAACCATGGCAGCATTCTCCAAGCTTGCTTTACTTGCTGGCGCTGCTAGCGTCTGGGCTCTCGTTGCTTCACCTCTGGCTGGCAACCAGCTCTCAGCTCGCACTATTGATCTTGAATCGCAGTGCAAATTGCCTCCGTCGCTTGACCCCTCCAAGGATGGTCTCCCACATAGCTCCAAGCTGTTTGGCTCCAAGGATGCGCTGATGAAGCAGGTCAAGCGCCACCAGGCTATAGTTCGCGTGCCCTCTGTCTGCTACGATGACCTTGGCAAGATCGGCGAAGATGAGCGCTGGAAGCCTTTTGACAAGCTCCACGAGGTTATCAAGGACACTTATCCTCTTGTGTGAGTTCTCACCCCCCTATACTCTCTTGTCGAACAAAAAGAGGAAGGATTGCTAATATCTTGTAGTCACAAGCACGCCAAACTGGAAAAGATCAATACCTATGGCCTCCTCTATACCATTGAAGGTACCGACCCGTCTCTCAAGCCTACTCTCCTCATGGCTCACCAGGACGTCGTCCCTGTCGCCGACGAGTCGACCTGGACTTATCCTCCCTTCAGCGGCCACTTTGACGGCGAGAATCTCTGGGGCCGTGGCTCATCTGACGACAAGAACAGCCTGACGGCCCTTATGTCTACCGTTGAGACGATGCTTGCTGATCACGACTGGAAGCCCCGCCGTACACTGATGCTCTCCTTTGGCTTTGATGAGGAGTGCTCCGGCTACCGCGGTGCCAAGGAGATTGCCAAGGTCGTGACTGACCGTTATGGCGATGATGGCATCGCGGTCATCCTCGACGAGGGTGGCATGGGTGTTAATGACATCGAGGACGTCACCTACGTCGTTCCTAGCGTCATGGAAAAGGGCCATGTCGATATTTGGTTTGAGCTCCACGTTGTTGGTGGCCACAGCTCCATGCCCTTCCCTCATACCGGCATTGGCATCGTCTCCGAGATTGTCACCAAGCTCGAGCAGAACCCCTACAAGCCTGCACTTACCAAGGAGAACCCCGTCTACAGCCACATGTCCTGCATGGCGCGCTACTCACCCAAGAAGTACCCCAAGATTACGGAGCTGGTTCGCAAGGATGATCTCCAGGGAATTGCGGACGAGCTTGCTTCCATGGACCTGATGAGCAACTTCCTTGTCCAGACGTCGCAGGCTGTCGATTTTATCGCCGGTGGTCAAAAGATTAATGCCATGCCTGAGGTTACCACCCTTGGTGTAAACTACCGTGTTGCTCCCCAAGAGAGCATCGTCGATATTCAGCATAATATTGTAAACTACATCCAGGACATTGTTGACAAGTACGGCCTCAAGGTCGAGGCATTCAAGGGCGACGAGGACTATGAGGCTCATGTTGCCAAGGTCAACTCTGGCAAGGCCAAGACCCAGAACAAGCCCGCGTATGACATTGACTGGAAGGGAACTCTGAAGATTGAGGCCCGCGAGGTTACCCAGGTTGCTCCTGTCTCGCCTATGGAGGGCGGCGTGTGGGATACCTTTTCCGGCACGGCGCAGTATACCTTTGACACTGGCAAGAACACTGTTGTCCCTACTGGTGAGACCATGACTGGAAATACTGATACACGCCACTACCTGAGTAAGCTTCCCCCATCAACAAGATCCAAATTACAAGTTTATACTCTTCTAACGCTGTAAAATAGACCTTACTCGCAACGTCTACCGCTTCACACCCATGACCCCGGGTACTTCCAAGAACATTCACACGATTGACGAAAACATCAACATGAAGGCGCACATGAAGATTATCGAGTTTTACTACAACTTTATCCGCAACTTTGATGCTGCAGACTTTGAGGAGACGAGCGAAGAGTTTTTCGGTGAACTGTAAGATGTTCAGTAAGCTAATGTCGACACGCTCTTGGAAAGAATGACTAGCCCGCCATAACCTTTCACAAAAATAATAATAAAAATTGCCTTTGATTCAATTGCAAACGTTGCAAAAATGTTGACGTTGAGTGCCTTTTGATCCAAAAGACTCAATTTCCACATTTTATTCCTTCTCCTTAGCCATCATCTCCGTCAACACAGCAGTATCATCAACTTCACCTTCTAACGCATCTGATGGACCTATGCGTCGATAAAAGTGCGCTTCAAATTCAGGTGGAAAGTACCCGGCATATTCCCAGTCGACAATGGCCGTTATTTTCAATGTATCCGGATCTACAATGACGTTGTGTGCTGACAAGTCATTATGGCAAAACAGCAAGTCGTGCCTCTCACGTTGTCGCATTCGCAATGGCCTGCGGTCCGAGTGCCGCATGATGCGGTACGGTGGAATAACCTGGGCATACATTATTAGCGTTCATAACTCAACTGGTATCCGGAATCACATACCATGCCAGCCAGTCCGCCCCAGGTATTGCTCTTCAAGCTTTTCAGCGTATCCAAATGAATCTGGATTTCTTTGGCGACAATATCACGCTGAGAGGCATCTAATTCATTCATACCGACGCCATCAACATATTCAGTAACAAGGTATGCTGCGCCATCATCTTCAAAGCAGGCGTGGAGCTTTGGCAAGGGTATGTCGGTGTGTTCGGCAAGAAACCGGATACAGGCACCTTCATTTAGTATTCTCTCCAAGTTAAACAGCGGTACGTGCATGTAACCCTGATGCTGCTGCCATTCGGTTGGCCGTAGACTACGTTTGATCCAAGTGTTGCCAACCCTATAGTACTTTCTCTCGGGGGTAATCGAGATACAGTTTTCTTCCCGCTTGTCGTTTAGCTCCTCGTTAGTAGGTGGTGCCATGTTGGGAGCCTTTCTTCGGTGGATGGGTCAGTATTTAGCGTCTATACCTAAATTGTCATGTCCACGATAGCCTAAGTTTCGTGCGAATCGGTGAGAAAAGCACTGATGTTACACATGATTGGCCCACGCGAGTGGTCGTTGACCTGCAGCTACCCCTCCACATTGAAGTATCGTCGCGGAGAAAGCGATAATTTCTCCGATGCTATTCTCTCCGACAACAGGGAATTGCAAATGCGTTCCTTCTACTATAATAGCTCACATAGCCCCGTATAGCTTTCAAGAAAAGTTGTCAATTTCAACTTTTGCATAGCAATCATGAAGTTTACCCGGTTTGTGACAACTGCTTTTGCAGGCATGGCAGCAGCCGCTTGCACAGTCAAGACCGGCCTCGACGTCCTTATCAAAACAAATTATGAGGCTCTCCAGGGCCACAAAGTTCTAATGCTCACCAATCCCACCGGTATTACTCCTCAGCTTGACCTTGGGGTTGATGTCATGGTAGAGTCCGGACAGGTTGATCTCGTGGGGGTCATGGGTCCCGAGCATGGGTTCCGTGGCACCTCTCAAGCTGGTGGCGGACAGGATACATTCATAGACGAAAAGACGGGTCTCAAGGTATATGATGCCTACAATATCGAGGTCGAGAAAATTATAGAATACATAAAGGATTCTGGTGCGGATACGGTCCTTTACGATATCCAGGATGTTGGTGCTAGGTTCTACACGTGTAAGTCGCTGAGACTGATCTCCTCGCCGAGCTCTAAATGCTGACAAAAACAGATGTCTGGGCAATGTACGATGCAATGGCAGCCACATCGGCTGCTGGAGCTAGATTTGTTGTTCTTGATCGCCCCAATCCTATAACCGGTCTCAACGCATTCGGTCCCGTTCTCAATGAATCCTTCATCACAAGCTACGTCGGTCGCCGTGCTATTGCGCAAGCTCACGGCATGACAGTCGGCGAACTCGCAAAACTGTTTGTCGGAGAAGGATGGATAGAGGAGGCATCTAATGGATCGAGCCTCAGCCTTGAAGTAATCACTATGAAAAACTGGCAGCGCTCAATGCCATTCCACGAAACTGGTCTTACGTGGGTATTCCCCAGTCCCAACATGCCAACAGTCGACACAGCAGTGATATACCCCGGCACATGCCTCTTTGAAGGCACAAGTCTCTCTGAAGGTCGGGGTACAACACGCCCTTTTGAACTACTCGGTGCACCGTGGGCCAATGAGTCGTGGCCGCTTGCTATGAGGGACCGCGGCATTGCTGGCACCGATTACCGGTTTCAGTGCTTTACGCCTACTATTGATGATTTTGCTGGTGAGACTGTATGTGGGTTGCAGACGTATATGAAGCTGCGCTCGCGACAAGATTATGAAAACTTTGATGCGCCGTTTGTGGGCGTTAGTCTGCTTTATGAGGCTAGGAGGCTGTTTATGGTGGATAATACGACCGGAGAGGCACCTACGGATGGTGCGTTTCACTGGATTTATTCGGGTAACTCGAAGACGTATAATGTCGATGTTCTCGTTGGCTCGCCGCTGGTGAGGGAAAGCCTCGAAGACGGGCTCACACCTGAAGAAATCAGAGAGAAGTGGACACCAAGATTGGAAGAGTTTCGCGAGACACGGAAGAAGTATCTAATCTATGACTAATAGTCTACTAGAACTGACTAGGTACTAGCTAATATACCAGTCTTGCTTAAGATCTTGCATGTTTAATCGGAGACAGTGTCATCAGTAAGTAGATCCGTTTCTTGACTGGCGGTTTGAATAGCCCATAGCCGCGAATACCGTCCATTCGCAGCTAACAACCCCTGATGTGTACCCTGTTCAGCAATCTCACCCTTTTGAATGACCAGAATTTTGTCAGCGGCGACAACTGTCGATAACCGATGCGCAACTGTGAATACCGTCCTGCCCGCACTAAGAGCCTTGATTGCGCGCTGCACGTTGGCCTCAGTGTCTGAATCCACGGCACTGGTGGCCTCATCCAGTACCACAATTTTTGGTCTCCGAATCATGACTCTCGCGATAGCTAGTCGTTGTAATTCGCCGCCGCTTAGCCTGACGCCACGCTCGCCAATCTTTGACTGGTATCCGCCAGGAAATGACATGATCTGATCATGGATGCATGCTGCCCTGCATGCGTCGTAGACATCTTGCTCGGTTGCGAAGGGTCTCGCGTATAGGAGATTCTGCATGATGGTTTGGTCAAAGACGGAAGGATCTTGTGGAACCGAGCCCAGGCTATCCCTTAAACTGTCGAGAGTAATGTCGCGGATATCTTGACCGTCGATGGAAATCTTGCCGCCAGTCACATCATAGAAACGCCACAAGAGTTTAAGGATCGTCGATTTCCCACTGCCTGTCTCGCCAACCAGAGCAATTGACTGACCCGGCTCAGTCGCAAAACTTACATTATCCAGGATTGTGCGCTCTGGGCTGTATGAGAAAGACACATTCTCAAATGTGACACGCCCTTCTGCAAGGTTTAACTGGGACGCGTCTGCCTTTTCTCGTACGGATGGTTTTGTTTGCAGCAGCTGGTATAGCCATTCAGCTTTAATGAGGTGCGCTGCTGTTTCATGAAACTGATGCGCAAGGGACGACATGGGAGATGTGATGGAATCCCAGTACGACGTCAGGAAGACAAAGCTGCTGATGGCCGAATGTCCATCCACAACTCTAATGGCAGCCACATAGCAGCTGGTATACAGCCCTAGGTCTAAAAAGACCTCTTGAAGTTTCCATAAAACCTCGCTCGCGTCAAAATACCGGCGCTCGCAGAGTAGATTCTTCCATACGACGTGGCTGAATCTCTGATGCTCGAATTTGGCGCGATTATGGATGGCGACAGTGTACCAGTTGCTGATAGAGTCGTACAGAACCGTGTTTTGCCGCTGGCTATTTTCGACAAATTGTCGTTCCAGTTTTGACGTATACTTATTGCCTTTCCAAGTGATGTATGCATTGCACGCTGCTGCGATGAGCACAATAAACCCAACTGTGAAATCAAAGTGTTTACTGAGATAGATGACGGCCACAAGCAAATCAATAATCATCGGTCCGACCTCAAACAACGTATCAACAAGATATGTCAGGTCAGTTCCTTGTTCTATAGCAGTTATCACCTTGCCAGTACTTTTGGAGGTGTGGTAGTCCAAGGAAAGGCCCATGACATGAGAAAAGGCAACAGAGTTGAGTTGGTACTTGGCGAACTGCGAGACGCGAGTACGTGCGATGGCCTCGGTTGCGCTCAAGACGATCTCGAGAGGAAACTTGAGTAGAATCCAAGTCACGAATTCTTTCCATGGTAGTACTCCTTCGACACAATATTAGTTTGCAGAGTGGAGGAGAATCCATGGTGGTGTAACGTACCTGTACTAGAAGAATTGGCCAGAGCGTCAATGAGTATGCCGAGCTGCCTCGGAATCATCAGGACCAGGACACGGTCAATAGCAATGCAGAAGGTCATGACCAGTAGCCAGAGTTGGGCGACTCTATCGTTGTATGGCAAGATATATGGAAGAAATATCAAGAAGCCTTTAAGATAACCAAACCAGCCTTGGTCCTGAACGCGCCGCTGCTGAAGGCGTTTAATCTCTTGCTCGTCTTCGTCCTCGTCTTCGTCATCTGATTCAGTCACTTCTCTCAAAGATTCGCCATCAATTGTATCTTCCTCGCAAGATCGATTGTTGATGGAGCCATACGCTGCGGCCGACTGTATCTGTTCCCCGGTGCTATGGATGCTGCTTTGACTGCTGGCGAGGAGTGATTGCGTTTCTTCATGACACTTTGATTCATCGCATTTAGAGTTTCGACGCAAGAAACAAGCTGCATATAGAGACGCAATGGTGCAAATACACACTCGGAGTATCAGAGTGATGAACTGCGCTAAGTTCATCCCGCTGAGGTCGTGGGTGATGAGAGAGGCTTGCGGTGATAGTCGGACGCCATCAAACAAGCCTGTCATTACCCAAGCCCCTATATAAACAGTCCAAAAGGGGTTTTTACTTTCTATTAGCACAATTGAAAGACAGGCCCAGAGAATTGCCGAGCCAAGAATGTATTCCTTTGATATACGTCAGACGATATTTAGAGGTGACAGGGAACGGCTTACACTTACCGTAGCCCACGGTGGAAGGGGGAAATGACTATCCAGGCGGCTCTGTACATGGTAAATAACTCCTTCTGTAATCTATAGAAATGTTTCAACATGATATTAGCGAGATATGTTCCTGCGTGATGATGGCACGAGAGTATTCATACAAAGGCCACTGTTAGTAGCGGTGAAACACTTTTCAGCAGATAGCTGTGTCTTTCGGAGACGATGTAAGCCGAGGAAAATTTTCCCACAGAGAGAAAACACAGATAAAGCAGAGATAATGAAAACATTACGAGCGGGTAAGCAATGTTAACATAATCTGCAGTGTCAGTAACAGCCTCGACCAACACGGCAGGCTCCAGATCGGCAGCCATTTTCCCAACACTCGGCACAAAGAGCCAGTAACTTATATGTTTCGTGCCGCATACATAAAAATTTTCTGGATTGGGTAAAGTTGAAGAAGAGGGCGATAACCCGGTATATCTACTGGCGAAGTTATCCGCCCACGTCAGCAACTCGTACCATGCGCCTCCCGGCTTGCTTCAAATTGATCTGCCGACGAAGTGGAGCAACGAAACTAACGAATAAGAATTCACCCACACTTGTCGACTGGTGCCAGACCCTAGGCGGCGTTATTTCAATTGGCAGTTTGGTTGCGTAAGTAAATGGAGCTCTGACTCACGCCGTTCAGGCTGCAGTCAAAGCGCCATGCCGCAGCAGTGGCACTGCATCGTGGCTGTGGTGAGCCAATCAGCAGAGTATAAAGGGCAAGCAAACATCCAAATCGGGGTAGTAACTAGGCGACTATTATGGCTTCAACGGTCTTGCATGATCATACTGACGACCTCTTGGCGCAGAAAAGAGACGAAATGCACCGAGTACAGTTCAATGACATCTCTACGTCAAATCAAGTCCATATGTGCATGGAATTGCAGAGTTCCTAGTAGTTATCGACAGAATACTATATTACGTCGATGCAACTAAACGCACATATGCCACCATTAGAGGTTCATGGTACTCAAAATAAAGCAACACAATTATTTTTAATGGACGTTACGTAGACATACAATTCCAACAGCCAAATATTTCCTGCTTCCACGGACTGTTTTCTAATGAGAAATTCAGCAGGTTTCAAGCACCACAAGACACACTCGGTTCTGCTTAATGCTCACTCAGATCTTAATATAGACACGGCTTCCACAACACAAGCTTTCTCGTCGAAATGTGCATTTACCTCAGACAATGAAATGAACCAGCCGATTTACCGATACCGGCCTCATGGGTGAACAACCTCACGTAATTCGCCTTCCATAGGTGACGAAACGCACTCACTCCCCATCCATGTCTCAACCTGGCGTAAAGGACCTTGATGTCTCACAACTCATTCAGTACCAACCCAACAGATTCCCTCGCCACCACTTGCTAGCATTCCTGGGTAAAAGCTTAATGTGAAAGAAGAAGAGAAAACTCCCGACGAGTTTCGGTCTATATTGTTTCCATTTCGCAAAGTTTAATACACTCTTATCAGGGTGCAGACGAGCTTATAGATGTAGAGGTAGACAAAACTTCACGGTCAAAAATGGGCTCAAGTGGTATTACAGTCGCGTCCCAACAAGTGCATACACAACGCAAACCTACAAAAAGCTCGTCCTTCCTTCTTCTCTACCCTCCATGGGGGTGGAGAACTGATCGTTGCTGGAATTTCGCTTCGTTCTGGGCACAAGTAGATGCATTCTGTGTGATGTATCACCCTACGTGAGGCCATGGAACTTGATCGAAGAGAAGAATGACATCCTAATGACGAAGGAGAAGAAGATCTAATTCACATTGGGACGCAAGTTTCTTGCTTTGTCCGTGTCAAACATGTTGCAGTTTTATTGGGCGGACTGGGCCGCCCTAACTAGGCTCAAACGCAGTCGCGCTTTGTGTAATTAGCAATGATCCCGTCTTGTCTCTACCTCATTAAAATAGCATTGATGACTTGAATCCAAGGGAAAAGGGATACAAATCAGGGCAAGAGGAGCAGATTTCCACCCAGTGCTTGCTACGCCTCGCTTAATCCAGTTTGAGTCCGCCGTCCACGTAGCCACTTCTCCCTCCTCAATTACCCGCACCGTTACTTGTCCAAGAAAAGCTCCGTGCAAAATCAAAGTACAACCACCCTAGCCACCCAATCTAACCACATATGTAATGGTATCATCGTCATTCTTGCCCTGTTGGGAAGCTTGCTCTGTGAGCCGTGTAAGTGGCGTGGAAGGATTCGAGACACATTCCTCCGCCATAGCTCTTGTCTCAAACTGTGGGGGTTGGGGCACATTGGTGCGTCGCACGTAATTATCGGCTGGACAGCTTTGGCCAAGGGCGAGGCGAGGTGTGGCATTACGCAGTTTCCACGTGGCGAGCTTTAGAGAGCTGGCTAGCTGATGCAATGCCGCTTGTAGCGGCCTAGGAAAGACTGTTGTAACTACTAAGTCGTAGATGGGACGTTTAGTTGCGCAACATGAAGTGTATATTAGTTAAATATTGAACGGCGCTGATAGCCGAGTATTAAAAATGAGTATGTGCTAGGCTAGATCGCTTTTAATTTTCCAAAGAATGAAACCTGGACCGAAAAGAAATTTCTATGCAAGTGAAAGCGTGATGATGCCCTATCGAGGGCTAAAAATGACCACCAACACCAGAGACGCCTCATCGGTAAGAATAGTATTCGTGATAAACTCAAAAAGGATGCATAGGACCGAAACGCCAAAGAATGCAATTTTTTTTCCGAAAACCCCTCTGCAGAGGAAATAATGGGACGGTGGTAAATGGTAGGCTCGCAGCCTAGAAACTGAAGAGGCCGCTCCTCCTCTTGCCGAGCGGATAGACAATCAGTGCGCTCATGAATAGACCGACACTGATACTGATGGCGACTTGGACGACGAGGAACAAAACATTAAACGCAGTTCCGTCAAGATTGCCCATCGTCTTCGGGCCATCCGCGACGATGCTCGTACCGTTCTTCGTGAGCTGATTTGCGGAAGTGATACCGGCAAGAAGAGAACCACCGGCAGCAAGACCAGACGGAACTTGCACAAAAATGGCGGGCAACATGGCGGCAGCAGCCAGGCTGTATCCAACGCTGCGGCGTTTGTTCCTCTCCTTTTCTTCTCTGATGTGCGAGCCGGCCGCCTCCGTATCACTCACTGATGGGATCGACCAAGCATCTGATCGGTTGGTACGCCTGGAAAAACGCCTGCTAACCCTCATGCTCCACCAGTCCTTGAAATCCAGCCATGCGTTATCTGCATGACGTCCAAGACGAGAGTAGAGGTTAGCCAGGATACCAACAGTCAGTGCGCCAAGCATGTTAGAGATTTGACTGTTGCCTTCGAAATATGTACTGCAGTAGCTGTTGACAGCATAGCCGGCAACAGACATGAAAAGCATGGCGGGAAGCTGCTGAAACTTGGATTGGTTGACGAGGGAAAGACAGGTGGTGAAGCCGGGAACGAAAAGAAAGAACCAGCCGCGGTGTAGCGGCTCTTTGCAATGCGTAGCGCTCGTGGCGTTCGGGTCCATCATACCATATAGTGAAGCGCCAATGGTGATGCCGTAGCCAAGAAACAGTGTGTAAATCATTGCGTAGACCATACGGACACTACCCGCAACCAGGTTGTGGCTCTGTAACTCAAGCGACGCGCAGAGAACAATGTAACCGGGCAGAATCAGAGCAATACTGCTTTGGGCGAGTGCGCTGAAACAAAACAGCTCGCCGTTCTGTATAGACCCAAATCCACGAGCTATGAATGAGGTAATAATTGCGGCAGAAACCTCAAACACATGAGCATATAGCTCATTACTTGGTGCAAATACCAGCTGAAGAATACCAACGATGCATCCAAGAATAAATGCGCACGGGAGATCGATGAAGCGGCCTTCGAAGGCAAATGGAGCGACACAGCATGAAGCAAAACCATACAACATGACACGGAACCAGATCGGGTACTTTGGTTTGCGAGTGATGACGTCGTCAAGGCGCTTGGTCGCTTCTTCGACACCAAACTTGTCGTGAACAACATCCTTGTAAATGTTGTGGACGTCTCGTAGCTTGCCGAGGTCGATTCCCTGAGGTACGCGTACCACCTTGACTTCGGTAGTGTGTGTCGAGCTGTCGTCGAAGCTAATAATCATGCATGACGGAATATAGAGGAATTGGCCTTCGATTTCGAGCACTCGAGCTGACATGGTCATGTACTCTTCGAGGCGGTGCGTTGGCGCACCGTACATCATGAGAGCGCGACATAGCTTCATCAAATAGCGATGACGAGCAATGATGCCAGCGATGTGGACAGTTAGCTTGATTTGATCTTTTTTCGGCTTGTGTGGCTTTTCTTTTCGAATCTTGTCGCTCCATTGATCTGATACTTGGCGAGAGCCTGGGACGGCAAACATGGAGGACGACTTTAAGAGTTCAGTTAGAGCTAGAGAAGATGACGAGGAGTTTGACCGGTGGTAGGAAAACAAACTTGATGGTCTCGATCGTCCTCCGGGTGATGAAGGACGTCTCGAACGCGGTGGTGAGGAGCCAGGCGACATGAGAGGAGTTGCTGGGGCAGAACTTGAGTTATGCCCGGGGGATGTGTTTCTTGCGGGTGCTCTCTCATCTTGGTAGAGCTTTAGGAGCGAGGAAAGGACGCCGCCGCGATATTTTGCCGGGCGTGGGACGTAATCTTGATCATCGACAATGGGAGTTGAGGTGCCAGAGTTGGAGTGCTTATGGTGATGGTGAAAGAAGTCTTTGCTGGCCTTGAGGGTGTGGGACCTGATCAAGGACTCTGCGGCATTGTGATGCTCAATGGATTTGGCCTGTCTAGAAGTGTGTGGGGTGCGATATCTGACGTTGTGTCCATCCGCGAGGGCGCTGTCATCGTCATGGGCCAGCCATTTGTCTCGATCATCTGAGTCGCCCATCAAGGGCTGGAATGCGAGACTAAGCTCATCCGAGTTCCGTCTGGAGCCTGGGGCGGAAGAGCTGCCCACGGACATGGCCAAACGGTCAGCGCGCTGGCGAGCGTCCGTCATGGATCTGAGATGCCGCTGGCTAGTTTGCTTTTCTGCCAAGTCTGCCTCCTCACGTTCCTTTGCGGCGTCATAGCTGGTATTCCTGCGCAGCACCGGTCTCGGCGGGCGCAGCGTTGTTGGGGTTCGAGCGGCGCTCTCCTGTCCAGAATTGGTAGCTGCGGGCTCCTGGTGTTCGAGGCCGTCATCTCTTCTCTTGTTCTCGTCTGACAGAACTTTGGTCAGGGCAACAGTGAGCTCGTAGGCATCTGGAGCTCCGGGCGGTGCCGGACCGGGAGAAGGCGATGACAACCTCGACACGGACGCGCTGTCGTCTTTTTCATCGGGTAATAATAGGTCCTTTGAGGAGGTGTCTGTGATTGCTGGGAGGCCTGAAGCTGTGCTATCGCTGTCGCTGTAGCCGTGCCAGCCTACGCGCTTCTTGCCTTTCCGGGCAGGCGTGAAGCCATCACCAGAGCCATTGCTTGCGCTAGCACCAGCACCAGCGTCAGTACCAGCACCAGGCTGGGGCTCTGGTGGGGGTTCTGGCACAGGCGGCGCCGACATGACGGTTGAGACTAGTGGCTTGTGTCTCTGGTGTCACTGGTAGGCGAATCTCAAGACAGTTGAGGAAGCTCTGAGACTTGTCTCAAAGCTGCTCTTCGGAGGAGCTTGGAGGGTGAAGAAGGGAGCGGCGACGGGAAACCATCTACTTTTTTAGCTACAGAGAGAAAGTCAAGGCAGGCTTAGCTAAACGACAAAAATCGGGTCGTTGGGACCATTCTCGCGGGCCTTTTACCATGGCAACTTGGTGACTGGGTCTCCCCGGGCTTGAATGGACTTTGAATGGAACCAACGTCGAACACATCAAGCTCTGTTCCTCGGCTTACCGCGTAGGGAAGACGTGCAGCGTATCCTGCCGGAGTGGGTCTGGTTCGGACGACATGCCTATGAGACTGCAAAGGAGTCGCGAAAAGAAGGTTTTTATGGTGACAGAGTGCTTGCGCGGACTGTGAGGCGGTGCGTTCCCTGCGTGTCTAGCTTGGCTGACCAATTAGCCACGGGATAAGAGGAGTAACAGAGCCAATGATCCAAAAAAAACAAAGGAGGCAAGGGACAAGAAAAAAAGTTTGTCCCGGCATCGTAGTCGTACGCAGTACTGGCCGTGGAATTAGTGGGCACGGTCTGAGTTTTTTCGCTGGCTTGGCTGCTACTATGTATGCACTGGCGGAGTCGTGATCGTGGCCGGGACGGGAGGCTCCACTGAAGTCGGCGGTTAAGGTGGGAACATTGCCACCAGCGTGGACCGGCGTGGCCTGCATCGTGCTTGTCAGAGATAAGGCGACTGGCCAGGACGAGAAAAGGGACCATAGATATCGTCTATGTATAGTATACGAGTAGTATCCGTGGCATTTCCCCGATTTATTTCTCTGCTTTGAGTTTTTGCCTCTTAATTAGTCGTGTTGTCCTGCTTGTCCTGCGACGTATTGTCCGAGCGAGGAGCTGACGAAGCCAGCGAGGCTGTAGCAGCCTTTGCTTGTTCGACGTGTCTGTTTGTTATCCGCGGTGCGTGAATTGTATCATCATGACCGGATACGAGATAACAGAGCTCTCCGGCCACTGTGACGGTTTGCCTGTCGCGTCGCAGAGGACCGCCGGTCTTCGGCCTGCCATGGCCTCACTGGCTGAAACGAGGCTGACACTTCCAACCGTCGGGCTATATGCTGTTAATGAGAGATCAGTCAAGGGGAAATGCAATACGAAGCCGTGATGAAAGGAGAAAAATTTTAAATGCCAGTGCCGTGCCTGGCGCCAGGCCGCCGGTGTGCGACTGTGTGAGCTGGTGTGCGTTTGCTGGTGTGTCCAGCCACGCCCAGGCGCTGGCCATGTCTCTGATCGAAACCTGCCAGAGACACGTGATACACGGCTCCCGTGCAGGCTCCAGTCGTTCGTCGGATTGTCTCCCCGTGTCTCGCACCTTTTTTGGCAGCTACCAATAATGTGACTGGTTCATCGAATACCTTTGACCATGGTAGCGAATACCGCCACTTTTCGCTTCGGATGCAAAAGTAATAATTCCCATCCTGAAAGGTGCGGCTGCTGCTCGTGATGCTAGATATATCGTTGACGATAGCTATGATTTCGAATATCGGCCGACTATCGAACGACTGATGCTCTCGCGAGATACGAACTCAAAGCTTCCTTTACGCACTGCACAGATCGGCAGAACCCACCCAT
This sequence comes from Lecanicillium sp. S3808, assembly GCA_023628775.1. Classification (NCBI taxonomy): domain Eukaryota; kingdom Fungi; phylum Ascomycota; class Sordariomycetes; order Hypocreales; family Cordycipitaceae; genus Lecanicillium; species Lecanicillium sp. S3808. The sequence continues at coordinate 426,173 of JAMAJY010000017.1, forward strand.
TACTCCCGCGATACGGCCAACCCAAGGCCCTACTGCATTTTTCCCGTGTCTCCTGACAGCTCCAGCTTCCGGCTCGCTTAGACACCAGCTCTCCCGTCCAGGAAGCTCAGCAAGCCACATTCTCACTCAGCCGTGTATACTACCAACACACCGTCTGAGATACACTCACCTGTCGCGCCCTGGAACTCGTAGGTCTACCTGGCGTCTCTGGTATGTGCTATGGAGTCTGGTCCACAGCAAGCTGTACAAAGCGAACAACGATGACGACGTGCTAGTGGAACATTTGGCCTCACATACAAGGCCAGGCATTCATCACCTGTCTCAGAGACCACACCAGAAGCGTTACATGGCTCCTACGCGGATCGAGTGGACAAAGCTGCCAAAACTGAATCCAGTACTTGTCTCCTCTTCGATGGCCCAGATGTGTGTACAATGACAATCGCATTGCATCATTTGGCACGACCTGCATTCAGCGGACGAAATTACGTAGATCACTTGCGTCAGAAGCAGAGTGGCACTGGACTACATCTGCAACAGAGTTATTCATTTGCAGCTCTCTGTCAATCAAGTTTCAAAGCAATGGCCATTTTAGGATGCTGTTTATACTATGCCGGCTATTGTCAGGTCTTTGTTAGACTTGTATTGGCGCCCGTCCCATACAGATTCAACAGCCTGTTCATTTCCCCGGCTTAAAACATGGCACAATCGCGGAGAGGCCCGAAAATCTTTCTCCTCCAGCGTCGTACTTCTCTCCATAGTCCACCTCCACGAGGGCGTCTCCGCTGAGGGACTGAGGAGACTTGGCCTTCACCACGATCCGGCTTTATTCTGGGTCGCAACGGAGCTGTAGTCCGCACATTTGCGTATAATACTCCACTGCAGCAGTTGGCTCTTCTCCACCACTGTTTGCCTCGCTGCCCAATGCATTGCAGTTACCCATGGTCATGTAAGGTGCCGGTTGATGCGGTGTGCCTTTGTACCTTGTTGACAGAGAAATGTGCGTCCAATTGTTTGCTTGGTTACATGAGTGTATCAATCCTGGCTAAGTGCTGCGTGTTGACCTCATGGACACTTACACCGCCGCAGTGGCCAACCGGGTCTTTGCCATTTCATTTAATTTAATTTATAGGACTACAATTGCCGGTAGGCCTCATATGCCTACGGAGTGGAAGACGTGTCTAGTGTGCTTCCAGGTTGCATTGCATGTCTGCGTCCACCAGCGTTTTCTCTGTGCTGGCTGTCGCCACGAGCCCCAATCGCTTCATCCAGGACAAAAATCAGAACTATTGGACAATTGGATTATCATCTATAAAGGTGGATGACTAAAATATTTCACAGCATTGATTCACACCAAGTGCCACTACATAGGAAAATCAGTACACAATTTGTTGCCATTAGATTGGTGCAGCGTTGCGTGCCAACGTATTCTCAAGACCGCTGTACCTACCCTGTCTCAGGCAACTTTAAGTTACGGCATTAGTCACAAAGAATAAATTGTTGCATTTTTATTGTAACGACAAAACATATCTGAATGCTTATAAGTGAATGCTGCAACTGCCGCTATTCTACACAGTCGACTCGTTGCATGACATGTTCTACTTGGATAGGTTTGCGGAATCCGCATATAACTCCAGAATGACAACTTCGGTAAATGAGGGGTAGAGGAAGATCAAGACGTTGCCATGCTGCAGGATGCAAGCAATTTTTACGATGAATCTTTTACTGCACCTCTTGATGGACAGCCTGGCGTCCTTCGCGCCTGTCTTTTCAACTACACCACTCCGCACAATCATGGCAGCTAGCAGGTAGACCTGGCCACCCATCTCTTACGAAACCTGCTACAAGGCGCCTTGTTAGCGGCGGCAGTGTGCCTTGTCTTCTGACCTTGGAATCTGCCTGCGTTCGAATAGTTGAGTATTTAAATCAGTTGCGTCACTCGCCAGTTGGTCCAAGTCCTTACATGGGAGCGACATTACGTGAAAGTTTCAACTTTATATCATGTATACTATACTAGGCCAATTTGTTGACTAGAGGCGGTGATGTATTTAGTCATATACTCGCAGCATGGAAAACGCTTGATGGCCAATAGCTTTCTTGACCAAAGCAATGGAATCCATCTGCTTCTTCTGACTACCAACAACGACGGCATCGCCATCCACTGTGACCGCGTCATCGTCCTCCTCAACAGGCGACTCGCCGTCCATAAAGGCTTTGAGCATGGCCTGTGAGTAGCCACTGACGAGCATCGTCCCGACATCTGCCGCAGTGACAGGCTTAGCAGACGCCTCAGTACCTCCACGCAGAGGCCCAAAGTCGACGTTGCCCCTTTGGCCGCAGAGGTTCCAGAAGACAAGCTCAGGCATCTCGTAGCCAGCGTCGCTAAAGGCGGTTTTGATTCGCTCGTAAGAGGTAGTCCATCGTGAGCTGGTCCCGCGGGAGGCGCTGTTGAACTGCATGTCGCTAAAGACAAAGACTCGCTTAACCATGTCTTCTTGCTGCAAGTTGTTTTGTATGGCCATGGGGAGAATCAGCTTCTCAAAGACGGCGACAAAGTCTGTACTGCCGCCCCATCGTGCCCGTGCAATTTTGTGGTATTTCTCTGCAAGAGTCTGGTTCAGGTCGACTTTGAACACATCGGGTTGCTCATGAAAGGTAATCATGGAGCCACCAAACGGGGGTGCAGTTACCTCTGCAAGTAGCAGAGAGAGTCCAATGGAGGCGTCGACAGCCTGGGTCTCGTCGCTCGATATTCGTGTAAACATGCTGCCCGAAACGTCGCACACTGCAATCGCAGAGGACATTGTGCCGGAGTCCTTGATTCGCTGGACAAGGGTTTTCCATTGGCTGTTGAGCACCTCGTTGTGGATGTTATTCATGTCAGCTCGGTTGGAGGCGGCGGCGTTGGTGACAGATCTCGGTGAGAAGGGCCCGTTGTGCCCAGGATGCCTATTCCGTATGTCCTTAATGAGAGTAGATGGGAGCAATGTCGCACCGGAAATTGTAGCTTTTCCCAGCGCAACATCTTTGAGATATGCAACAAAGCGCTCCGTATCATAACAAGCGAAAAGATCCTTGTAGCTGTTCATTGCTAGCGATGGAATCTTGTGGTATTGAATCTTGTCGTATGTTCCAGAGGTGATGTTGTGCTCGACAATCTGCAGATGCTTTCGCAGCTGCGAGACGTCACGTCGATACATCTCGCGAGCGTATCGAAGGTATGTCTCGCGATCATCTGTCGGCTGAAGCATCTGCCCGCCAGACATATCTTTGTTGTCTAGCGAGCTCCTAGGATGCATAATCTCGGCGATGGAGCTGACAATGAAAGTGTGTCTGTCGTGGAAGAGATCGTCAGACGGCGCCCATTTTGCGCAAAGAGAAATGGTGCGTTTTGCTTTGGCGTCGTCGCTCCGGAGTGCGGAAATGTCTTTCTGCAACTGCTCTGCGAAGAGCCTGGCAATAGCCAAATGCAGTGTTTGATACACGAGGTCATTGTCAAAGGCTGCTAGAGCAGCTGCATGTCGTGCCTGGCGTAGCTGTTTGCGAGAAGTGGATGTCTCAGCAAGCAGATCATTAGTGGTTGATTTGAAACGATGGCGCTTCATTTTATCCGTGACCTTGGCTACGCGGTTGCCGCCACTTTGTTGTGCTCGCTTTCTCATGGCATCTGTACGGATGATGACATTGTCAACGTTGAGCACCGTTGAAGGATCATGCTCTCCGTCAAACATGCCGTTTGCTGCTATAGCGAGCATGTTGAGCAGATCTTTCCAGTAGCCATGCGACACGCCATGTTGCACGTCGTGGCGAGTCGGGTCGTTTTCGTCAGCCTCTGCGTCGACCAGGACAATATCATCCTCGTCAGCATCTTTTTCATTGGCTTTCGACGCCGTTTTCTCAATTATGGGGCGATAAAGCCATTCGAGGTTGGCAACGAGGGTATGTGGATGGTTCTTTGCCAGCCATCCGGCAGCACGGTAGAAGGTCTTTCTCGAGCTCTTCCCTAGATGGATAGATCTGGCATTGAAGATAATCTTGAGAGATGCCAAGGGGTCTACCTCCCACGCTTCGGTGAGGACAACGGACAGTCTATCACCCGTGATTGAGTCCTCGAGTTCGTAGAAGAGATCTACTAGCTTGTCATTGCTAGACTTGTACGCAACATCGCCGTTGGCAGTACGCATTTTATTGTAGGGGTCCTCGCCAATCTGGGCTGCTAGTTGGCGCTCCTTGTGTTTGTGGAGGCCATCTATGAATGGACTTGATGCGACGGGCTCTGTTTCTTTGGCAGACTTGTCTGATAGTGGCTTCGCAGCAAGGCTGCGCAGCGTATTAGCCACGTAGCGATCGAATTCATCGCGTGAGACAGTGAGTGCCTCGTGGCTCGGGAAAAGCACGGGCTTGTTGCTCTTTAGGAACCACGGGACATCAGCTTGTTTATCCATGATGATAAATATGGATATATCAAATGGAAGTGAAGAACAAGATGCTAGCGGATTCTGGTAACGACTCTTGAAGCTCTTTTATACCTTGACTTGGGGACTTTTCGCCCGTGTGAGTCAACACCGTAATGCTCTGAAGACTTATTCCATCTTGCGATGGCGGCGCCATGCTTGAATCACTCGGCAGCCAATTAGTATGAAGCTGTGCCAGTTTACCTTGTATATTAGGCACTGTGGCGGAGCGGCAGGGCTGAGGCTGCCTTGCGGTCGGCTCGCCGCGCTGAGTCACTCTGGTACCAGGCAAGGCGCGGGGTTTCAGTGACAATGCGTTTTCTGCACCAGCATTGGGCCAATCGCGCGGCCCATCTAGGTGAGCCAGGCATCCTTACATACTATATATTAACAAATCTAAATATTTACTTATATTTACTTGTATTTACTTATATTTATTTACTATACAGGGAAAGGCTAAGTATACCAGAATACTAAGAAAGAAGAAACCTAAGGAATTACTATACAAAATCCTAATTATTATATATAGATCTACTATAATTTCTAATAATATATTAGTTAATAATAATATATAAATAAATATAATACTAGATGTGTGGTATAGTCGATTGTATTAATGCTCTGTGGGTTTTACTCGGGGTTTCTCCCAAACGCCGATATGACGACAGCCAACAGCACAACCTACGGTAGCTCATAACTATTCAAGGACAGAGGAACTTACTAAAGACTTAGATAGACCTGGTAAAATAGCCTAAAAGTAAACAAAACCAAGCAAGGAATAATATAATATCGTAAAAGATGATAAATATTAAGATTACCCAAGTTTATCTACCTTAGTTACTGGCTTCCCACTGTTTCAATACTGTACTAAGTTACTCGGTCGGCGCTTACTAAAAAATGAAGGATGAAGCTGCAACAAACGTGACGAAATGAAACAAATCGGCACGTATCGAGCATAGCTCTCAATAGAAAACACATTTCTAGGCTCACTAATATCGAAAGGTAAATAGTGGCGCTGTGTTTACTGAACGCTATTCGTCTTATAGCATGAGTTTTCACTGATCCTTGCTGCGTAGAGACACCTAGCTATACTGCGTAATACAAGCCTCATGCCTAACGCGTATGTAATAGTCAGTGAGCGTATTTGCATCGCTTTGCTAAAACTACCAAACCTTGTCTCTCCGCATCTTTTCCTGTCACTCTACTTCTGTTTACCCGTCGCAAGCCGGTGTATAAACTGCTCCAGGCCATTAATTGAATAGCAAAGACAAAGAAACAAAAGAAAGGAGAAGGGATATATTGAAAGAGAAAAACAGAAGAGGAATCTGCAATTCTTCAAGCGTCTGAATTAAACGAAGTGGCCTACGAAATCACAGCCACTACATTTAGAAAAACATTCAAGCTTCCATTTAACGATACACGTCTTTATGACACCCCATTTGTACGGCAAGACCATGGTAGAATATGAGCGTGCAGAAGCACGGCAGCAGCAGGCAGATTTCGGTAGCAACAGGCGGAAGGAGGGACGGCAGAAACAGGCAGTAGATGATCTAGTACACGAGAGATTAAAGGCTACTTTCGCTATAGATGATGTTGAAGACATATTACCGCAGCTGTACCAAACTTTGACTAACATTCTCAATAGCGGTAGGGGCAATTTAGAGTTAGTACGTTGCTTGAACTGATCCCCAAGCGAAACCGCGGTGACATTCATTTATAGCGCAGTTCAAAATCCTTCAAATGACTGGTACAAGTTGCGCTAAATATACAGCACTTTGTAGCAACAGTACTTCCTCTTCCCCTGCTGTTCAAGGATTCTCCGCTGCTGGGTGTGACGCCTTGAGCTGGAAATCAGCCTCTTGCCAGCTATTCTGGAAAGCAACACCGGGATGCCACGCCGTCAAGCAAATTGTGGCTGTAAGTACCATAGCACCCTCTAAGATGAAAAACAATGTCTCTTGTTGCGAAATGTTACTGTCGTAGCCGTTGCTTAGTTCGGCCACGCGGAAGGCAGTCCGGATCATAATGGTTACTGTTGCGACTGTGAGAGCTGCGATTACGTTAGGAGTCACAGTACCAAAGAGAGTTCGCGTTGAAGCTCTTACCTGCCAAGAATGTTTTGAATTTGATTGACATTTGCAGGTGCTCGAATTTTGGGTCCCAGTGACTCCTGTTAGAAGACACTGTATATGCAAACACAGCAGAGAGGACAGCGAATAGACAGATCCCAACCAGGTGCACGGCCAGGCCGGCTTGGAGGACCCTCAAGCTAGCTGACCTAACTCCAGGATCTGCGTGGCTTGCACTCCCACCGCCGGCTGTCTGCAGGAGAAGAGCACAGACGTCCGCAAGGATAAAGGTGATAGTAATGGTTCGGGAGCGGACACGCCAGAGATGTTGGCCGTAAACGGTGATAATGCGGGCCAAACAAAGATAAATAGCAGCACTAAAAAATGCCGGACCTATTGTAATACAGACAATATACCTAACGGATTATTAGCCAAAGTCTTAAGCAGACTGAAGAGGAGAAGCTTTACATGACGAAACGATTCTCACCCTGGGATAGGCGGATACGTGCTGCATACCCGAGAACTTCAAGCACGAGGCCACAAAACATGGCAAAAAGAACGCCCCATGTTCTGTACTTGATACCAATGTAGACCTGGGGTGGCAGTAAAACCCCGTAGGCCACGGCGTAGAAGGTGTTGCCTTCTAGTGAGTACGTGCTCTCCATGGCAGATGTTGGTGCTAGGATGTTGCGTATACCGATCTTTGGTCTAGGTTATACCGCAAATGAGGATACTGTACTCAAAGCATTGGCTTTGCTCTTTTAAACCATACATTGCCGGCGTCGCTCTTATTTATGTCGGCCCTCAAGAACAGCAAGTGGTTACGTGTACTTTATACAAAGGGTGATATTTTCACCTTTGGATATTGCCCTTACACGAAGCATCCAATCAGGATGTAGACAGCATCAGGATATCCCAGAGCCGAGTGCCACCAGCGAAAAGAACTTGCTCAACGTGCCGGCTAAAGGAGGTCTTTTCATGCCCGGGCGTGGCCGCTTCGAGGTGTTGCAGTTGACCCAAAAGCAGACAAAGGCGACAAAGTGATTGGCTGGTCTTTGTAGCTAGACGAACAGACCAATGCGGGCTATGGACTTGAGGCTCACAGCGGGTCTCCCTCCCCACGCTGGCGCAACTAGCACAGCCTCAATAGGCAGTGACGAACACGGTGGGACATTTCCTAATTGAGGGCTCCGTCTCGGAGGACATTCATAACGCACTGAGCCGCCGTAGAGTAGTGTCTCTCCCTAATGCCTTCCAATCATTTTGCAAGATACTATATGGAAGAAGTAAACCAGCGTAAGAGGGCGAGGCACACGCGCTCAGCGCTCGGCTGTGGTGTCTGTCGGTCAGTATGCGACCTCTTTGGGCGGCTTATTCATAAGAGGCGAACAATGTGTTGGTGCTGACGAGAACCAAAAACAGCATTCGGCATGTACGGTGCGACCTCTCTCGACCTGTGTGTCAGCGCTGCTCCAGCACTGGACGTCTCTGTGATGGCTATCTCAACTCACGTACGACGGATGATGCACCCAAGCTCACAGAACGGCGTGCGGCTGAGCAGGCCTTACCATTTACTTCGGCTCTGCCCGACCGAGTTGCCAGAGAGCCTGAAAACGATCGACGGCGGCATCATTTTCAGCAGGAAACGGCGGTGGAACTGGCCGGGGAATTCGCTGATGAATTTTGGACCAGACTGGTCATCCAGGTCGGGCATCGAGAGGACTGCGTTCACTACATGATTCTCGCCTTGTCGTCTCTTCACGAGAGTCACTACCACGCGTCTTCCGCCTCCAGCACGCGCTTAGATGCGCAGTCTACCGGATATTACAATCAAGCGTTGAGGTCACTAAATCACCACATCGTCTTAAGCCAAGGGACCGCGCTCGACGTCACACTCCTGTGCTGTATCCTCTGCGCCACCTTCGAATGGCTGCGCGACAACTACTCTGCCGCCCTCGTCCATCTGCGCGCCGGTCTACAGGTACTACACCAGTGGTATGAGGCCTCTCTAGCCGGCCTGTCGCCTCCCAGAACGTCGTTCTGGTCTCCTAACGGGCACATCATCAGGTCGACCCTGTCACCTCTCTATACGCGTCTTTCCGTCCAGGTACAGACCGTCTCAGATCACGGCCTGATCCTGCCGCCGGTGGAAGCCCCTCGCGATGGTGCCATGAGACCATTCACGGACCTCAAGGAAGCCCGCGACAGCTTGTACGGGTTGTTGAGCGGGACCTACTACTCTGCCGATGTCCGCCGGGTGCGTAGGCGCAGGAGAAGAGCTGACTCGGTCAAATACCGCTATACATCAACTCACGAGGCACATGCCCAATGGTGCCGTCACCTCGACGATCTTCTCACAAGAGAACCCGAGGCAAGCAAATCTACCGCTGCCCATTGCCTGCAGATTTTAAGGCTGACCACTACCATCATGGTACGGTTTAAGGACTCGGGCGACAGACCCGACTTTAGCCGCCTAACTCCCCAATTCACCTACATTATCGAACTTGTCGACCAGCTCTATTCGATGAAAATGACGACCTTCTCTGCGGACATGTCCATCACCTCGGTCCTGTATTACGTCGCGGTTAATTGCTGTCACCCCGTCGTCCGGCACAAGGCCCTTAACCTCCTGGAGAAAGGACCTGGACGGGAAGGGACTGTGCATAGCGTTAGAGCCGCCCTCGCCGCAAAGCGACTAGTTAACACGGAGGAGAGCAAAACCAATGACCAGATAATAAACAGTACTTGCAAATGAAACATTGCCCCTCAAAAAAAGAGAAATGTCTGTACCATATTGCCATGCCATGTCAAAGTTCCCGTAAGGACGAAAGCATACATTAGAGTATTATATTAAAAATATCTCCCTTTAATATAAAAAAGAAATAGTAAAACTCATATAGCGCTATCCCCGTTGCTAATATCTTGGCGATTTCTTGACTAGCTTAGATTACTTTAAGAACTATATTTAAATAGTATATGGTAGGAAACTGCGTAAGTAAAGGTGCGAAGGTTGGGAGTAGGTGCCAGCTATATGTATTATAGTTGTATATATGAAGAGTAATTTATCTAGATAATAATGGATATGTCGTTTATATCTAGTATAGTGTATAAGTGAGTTTAGTGAAGGGCCTTTATGCTCCCTTTAATTGGATATATCCTGAATAGTAAGCAGTAGTCAATTTCTGTTCGCACCGCTTCATGTTGATGGATTAATCTATTGCCGCTAAAGCAGCTAGCATGTGGGAGACTTTGCAGGTTATGTACATAATTGAGGGGGTGACGCCACACCATCAACGCAGGACGTAACCGCCCCAGGGTCTTGCTGGGGCTACGGCGCACTATAGGTATTTATAGGAAATAAATAAATCCCATATTAAACATGGCTGGTAGCTAAACTCGATACCTAATTTTGGGGTGTGCCTAAACCAACTGGTACGCCAATGAGCCGTTTGGACGCACAAGCTCAACCTCACTTCCATCCCACCATCAGCGCTCAGCTTGGAGCCGAGCCGCTGATGCCGCCACCAAGTAGGGGACGAGGCCGCCCGACCAAGTCGCGGTGGCGGCGACAGGGTCTCGTCATTTCGACGTCGCCCGTCCTCACTCTTACTATGTGTGATGAAACAGCTGCCCCCCCCTACATCAAGCCACGCTTTTAGCGGCCTAGCCACTCGCCTTCTAGGCTTCCCTTTTTCTCCTGGTCGGAACACGAAAGCGACGGTTGGATGGTGCGGCTGGGCTGGCCGATCGGGTTTTGGCGCGCCCGAAGGGCTTAGCATGGGGTAATAATGGGCGTCGCCAGAGAGCGGGACGGGCGCTAGCCACGCAATCATCAGCGCTAGGTAGGTACTTGTCTTGCCCGCAAAAAAAGGCTATACTTGAAGTACCCATCTAGTATTGCGTCGCTCGGCGCTTACGATGAGAGAGCACCATGATAAAAAGGTAGAGACTATGGAATCCAATACCAGCGCTGCGATCAATTATCTCGATATTATCTAAGCCATCAGGTTTTCCGTCGGGAGTATTGTTGCTTTGAGTTATATGCTACTTTTCTAACCTTTAGAGACCATCAACCTGCTTCAAGGTGCTACGGCTTTCAATTGAAGCTGTCCACGAATCTGAGCTATGGCAAACCGTACTTTCAAGTTGCAATGTATGGCCCTGGCGAGTCTTACATGCGTGCTCTCAGACTACCCGCTGCCATGTCGCCGCGCAGTTTCCGCAGTGCCTCTTCAGCACACTCGACCGACTCCAGAGCCATTCCGTATCCCGCCTGGAATCCCGTTCCCCCGGCCCCGTAGTTGTGTATGACAGTAGCATGCCTCCTGCCACCTGCGACAAAAGCATCATCCCTTTCCACCCTTGCGCCGCCATCGCGGGAAGGTCTGAGACCCGCGTTGACAGATAAGACCTCCAGATTCTCACCGTAGAGCTGCGGGTGGAGCCGTCTCGTTCTCTTGAGGATATCGTCCGTCTCGTAGCCATACGTGGAACCGTCGCTGCAGCTTTTTAGTTACTCTCTTCCGTTATGCTATGGATTCGTCCTGAGAAAAGAAAGACCCACCTGTTTCCTTTTTGCATGTAGCCGCCGAGAACGACGTTTCCGTTGGAAAACGGCCGGGGAATGACGTACGTCTCGTAGTCTCTGCCATGACGCATCATGTTTGTAGACACCCATGGCGCGCGGACCAACACAACCTGGCCGCGGGTCGAATAGCATTTCGTGTCCTCCACGCCGGGCATCTTTTGGGCCGCGTTGCCTGTACAGTTGAAGACGATGGTGGTGTTGGGGCTAGAGAATCCAGCCTGTAGATTCGGCAGCTTCTGACGCTTGAAGCTGACGCCGTACTCGTCTCGCAACCTGCGGTGGAGGTACTTGATGTGCTCAGGGGCATTGACCGTAAAAGTTGTAAAAGACACACCGAATTGTACGCCCTCAGGGAGATCCTTCTCAAGCACGACGCGGAACTAGTAACGCACATGTTTGCACTTGTTTTACTTTTCGCTATCAGGGGGCAGAAGGAAAAAGAAAGCTTACATCTCGTAGGTACTCGGACATATTCTGTATCTTTTCGCGGGGGACGCTGTCGTCCCAGTACTCAGTCGACGGACACTTTTGTACAAATGATTCGCGAGGCTGCTCCTCGGCCAGCTTGGCCAGGTGTGCGTAGCCTAGGCGATCCCATCGCTTGGCATTTTCGTCGCTGCCGGAGATGGCAGAAAAGTTGCAGCCGGCCCTATAATGATGCAAATTCAGCTATTGCTGTGGTGTTGAAAATTGTGAATGCACTTGCCTTACCATGGAGATGTATATCGGATGGAGGTATCGCCAGGAAGAAACTCGGCGATGATGGTTGTACAGTGGCCGTAGCCTTTCTCGGCGAGAACAAGAGCGGCGTTCAGCCCGATGATGCCGCAACTAAAACTTGTACTTAATATTGTCTTCTGTATTCCGTGCAAAATACATTCCGCAATATAAAGAGCTTACCCGACGATGACAATGCTGTCTCTGTGAGGCATGATGTGGAGCCTAGAAAAAAGAGATGTCTTACTTAAAACTTAGAAAATAATTTGAGAGTGCTAAACTCTTTTGACTATATGTCGACAAATTAAGTTTTAAAGTGAAAGTAGTTGATAAATTGGGGCTTGCTGCACCCGCTCCCAGTTGCCGGTCGGCTGTCGGAGTGTAGGTGCGAGTTCGTAGCATGCCCGGCTCAGCAACAGAAACTAACGTCAATGAAGACGACGTAACCCGACTCTTTATGAGCTACTCGCGTACCTTTTGGACACATAATTCTTGAATTTAAAAACAAATTGCCTCAATTAAATCTAAATAGTGTCTATTTTAGTGCATCCAAAACTCCTATTATATAATACTAAGACTAGTAATCGCTTTTGGATCAACTACCACGTATCCTAACCTACTGCCGTAGTATTTAATACTTGACCTCAAAGCTATAGGCATCATCGTAGTGCATGTTCCAGTAGCCATCCCAAATCTTTTTCGTGATCGGCCCTACTTTGCCATCTTTCACAGGCTGGCCATCCAGGGATGTAATGGGCATTATACCCCCCGCAGTCGTGGACATAAAGATCTCGTCGCTGTGGTAGGCCATATCGACAGGGACGTGCTCAACTCGTACCTCGAGACCTTCAGCCTTGGCAGCGTCAAATACGCTCTTGCGAGTGATTCCCTGAAGAACACCGCGGTCCGGTGTATACAGGACGCCATCCTTTACGAGGATAACGTTGAAGCCAGAACCCTCGGTGAGGTTGGCGTCACCGTCTGTTAGGAAGGGATAGGTAGCGCCCCGATCGTTGGCTTCAAAAAGTCCACGAACAAGATCACCCCATTGCAAGTTCTTAATGGTGGGATCGATGGATCCCGGCGGGATTCGGCGGACCGTGCGGGCGACGATTGCGTTGCCGCCGACAAGTTGGTCCTTGGGATCCATGACCCAAACATAAGGCTGGACAAGCAGATACAGGTTATTTATCATGCCTTCAGGTTTGTTGCCTCTGACACTCTTGAGTCCTCGCGTGACAATGAGCTCGACAAAAGCGTCGCGAATACCGCTCTTGGCGACCATGTCGACAAGAATCTCCTTGACCTTCTCGCGGCCCAGCGGCATCTTGAGGCGCAGCTTGGCGCAGCTTGCCTGGAGACGGGTAATGTGGTCGTCGAGGCGGAAGAAGCGACCGTCCCAGACAGAGGGCACATCGTATGTCAGGTCGCTTCTCATGAAGCCCTCGTCGAGCATGGGGATCATGGCCTCGTCGAGGGGTGAGAGTTTGCCCTGCACCCAGGCAATGCCGTTCACGTAAGGGTTTATTTTTGCACTCGCTTCGAGAGCGGCTTGACGTGCCGCGTAGCCCGAGAAGACTTTTTCCATGGTGGCCATGATGAGAAGTGTTAGACGCTGAACGGTGCAAAAGAATGGCGCAAATAGTGAGGTTGGATGTATGAAGCGCCTTAGAAGGGAACAGTAATTATACCGGCACGGACGTAAATGTTATGCCGATTATATTAAATGAGTTTTGCATACCAGCATAGATGTTTGAGACTATATGATTTTCACCGTCGCATTACACCTAGGGTTACAAGTTACAAGTATGCGATCTGACCAGGGTATCGTGGTTCTCTAAACAGGCATTGCCTAATCGGGTAACCGACGGCCCTGCCGAGCCGACGGTCCGCAGGCAGCTCGTAACGACCAACCAGCCGTTGGTTGTAGTCCATAAAGTTGGATTATGTTTACTGTGCAAATGAATTGCGACGCGATTTGAGTATTTTAGTGAATTCGTAAAATATCCCGTTGAATATTCTTGGAGCTCCCACCTGGTAATGCGCTTTAATAGCCGATTTGCAGCGGCTGAGTATTCCCAACAAGGCCGAGGTGAGATCACAAAAAATACATTTAGAAATATATTAAAGAAAAAATAGCTTATATTTTTGAATCTGATTAATCGGAGTAATATGCAGTCTATTCGACGCTATACCTTCTTTAAAGTAAAGTCTTATTGACCTTTACCTAAAAATGGCCTTCAATCTCAAGTGGCTGGTACGGTTCCTCGAGGTATTTCTCCTCGTCTTGAGTAAGCTCTTTACCACGTGCAGACAGGGCCTCGTCTAATCTTTCAACACTACTGAAGCCTATGATGGGGCTGGTAACTCGCTTTGATGCCCATGCCATGGCAACTTGTGACATGGTCCAGCCTCTTTTCGTGGCGATTTCCTCAACTCGATCGATGACCGCCTTGGACTCCGGTCGCAAATCCGAGGCTTCTTTGGAACGAGCCGTCGTTCCATGGTATTTGGCAGGGCGAGCAAGTGCACCATCTGCCAGAGGACCCCACTGCCGGATAGTAAGTAGTTAGCTAGACAAGAGGAATCATCTTTATCACGGGGGACTTACCGGGATAATGGCAACACCGGTAGCTTTGCAGTATTTGTTCATTTCGCGTTCTTCTTCCCGATAAAGAAGATTATATCGACCCTGCATGGCGACGAATTTTGTCCATCCATGTAACTCAGCGCAGTGCTGCATCATGGCGAACTGAAAAGTCCACATAGAAGAGGCACCGATGTACCGAATCTTGCCAGCTCTGACGAGATCGTTGAGGGCGCACATTGTCTCTTCAATGGGAGTCTCGGGGTCAAAGCGATGCACCCAGAAGAAATCAAGATAGTCCGTCTCCAGGCGTTCGAGGGTGTCGCTGACAGTCTTGAATAGTGCTTGCCGGGAAAGGCCTAGATTGTCTACCCGTCAGCATATGCGACGCGGCTTTTTGACGGCTAAGGTTCCTACTAACCAAATTGATTGACGTAGTCCTTGCTTCTAACGAGGTCACCTAAAATATGGTATGCATGGAACTGCTCCTCGCCTACGCAGCTGTACGCCTTTGACATGAGCACTAGCTTATGCCGAGGAATCTGGTACTTTTTGATGGCCTGGGCAATGACTCTTTCAGAGTCTCCGTTAGAGTAGATGTTGGCTGTATCCCACTAAAGAAAGAAAATGAGTAAAACTTCCACAAGGCTTTTTAGACGTGCTTTCACTGACAGTGTTAACACCGCGGTCATAGGCCGCTTTCAACAATGGGAGGGCCTGGTCTGGGCCAATAACCCAGTCAGCCCATTCCGGGTTTCCAATGCTCATGCAGCCAATAATTGGCACTGATACACGAAGACCACTGGAACCAACACGTCTGTAATCGACCTTGGTGGAGTCGAGTGACTTCTGGAGCCCGGGTGGAAGAGCTTTTCCAGCCATTGTAATCGTGACGAATAGATGAAGTTTGCGTGCAATGCGATAAATGTAGCGGGCCGTTTTGTTGCCAAATAATAGGCAAATAATATTTCTTGAACTATATATGCTTTTAAACTATATCATGGCTGGGTCTATAGCGCGGAATACAATTCCGGCTACTTGGCGCATGCGAGCCGATCGGATCCAGTGACAGCGCAGCTTGCACAGGTCGCAGACGGCTTGACGGCTTGATAGAGGACTTTGCGAGTGAATTACCCTGTCAGGCGACAACAAACGGAAAAGTTCCGCTCCTACAGATCAAACCTAAAAAAGGAATTATTGAGAGCCTGGTAAATACGACTTATATGCTTAGAGTCCCATTGAATTGGTTACAGGGCAAGGTAGCAAGGATACAAGGATTGCTAAAGGTATATGAATTCTCACACAGCTGCGCTCTGAACATCAAGCAGTCTCTCTGAAGCCATTTCCTTCAAATTTCTGTTCTCACAATAAACCATGGTGGCCAGATAACGCCATGCTGAGATATGTCTTTACACTTGGGAAGCCTAGCGCGTGAGCGCCGGACGTCCCGCTGAAGAAGCAAACTGATGACCCGATCATACATTCCAGCTATCTCCAAACAACGTCAGTGATACATACATCATTCCTGACCTAATATAAGTTACCGTAGACTGTTCGTCTCTTTGAGAGTCTTGCAAATACCGGCTGAACTGAGAGGATGGCGGGGGTGGCTTCCTATCTCCACATAAGGACGCGGAGAATTAGCCGACGGGCGTTTTGGGCGGCAACAGTATCCATGGTCCCTCGCTCCAAGAATCGCTTTGATTCTTTCTTCTGCTTCCGCGTCTTCCCAATACCAGACCCATGACGCCTCTATCTTTTGTGAACCATCGCGTTGGGCGCACCCGGATCCAGCACCGTCGCTCGCGCAACGGCTGTCTGACGTGTAAGCGTCGCAAAGTGCGGTGCAACGAGCAGAAGCCGCGCTGCTACCACTGCCACCGGCTAGATTTGGAGTGTGTGTGGAAGGAAACGACAGAGTCACCTCCACGTCGAGCGAATGCTGTTGAAGATAGTTCCATGGACGGTGATCTAGGTGAGCGCGGTAACGTCACCTGTTCGGGATCCGCGCCCGTATTGGGACCCGGGGCAGCGCTCGACAATGGCTGGCTGCATGCTCCCCTGACAGATGACGTTGTTGATTTGGCAACGGACCATATTCAGGACTTTTCTTTATTCCCAGATTTCTATCTGGGCGAGTTCAGTGACGCTGTTGTGCCGAGAGACATGACGCTACACAGCGGGACGGCCTTATCCACCGACTTGGGTCGCGCGGCTAGGCTACCTCTTGCGACGGCGAAGCCTACTCGCAGGGATACAAATACAAACGCCGAAGATTTTGCTGCATTTAACACCCCGCGGATACTTGACCCCATTGACAACGGTCCGATATGCGCGTCTTTGCGTGCACAGCTCGACGACATGGCCAGCTCCTCGAGCATGGTACGCTCCGCCATGACGGCTTTTGCGGCTATACAATCCAGTACGAATGGAGAGAATGCGGACGATTACCGACGACACTACGATGAAGCAGCGAGAGAATTGTCCGAGAAGTTCAGCCGTTGCGGCGACGAGGTCATCATGGCAACTAGTGGCAATTTCGGAAGCGCTCTTACAACAATCTTTTTTCTCACGTATATAAATGTTCGTGTAGTAGTTCTAAACTCTGATATGCTTTCTAACTTAAATGATGAACAGATTCTCACTCAACGCATGGATCTCGCCAACGATAATCTTGCGAGAGCGCATGCGGCTCTTCAGATGTCGAACAGAGCGCCGTTGACTCCATTGGGTATGTTTCTGACCTGCCGTTGCGATTGATGCGCAAAGTGTGATTTGTGCTCTCTGACAACTAATTTTATAGAGCAAAGGATGGTAGCTTGGATCAGATGGATTGACGCCCGTGCTGCGGTAGCTGGTGGCCAAGGTGAGATTATCAATGACACATCTTGCAATCTGCCGTCGACACCAAGCACGAACGCCGGTGCAACTCCTGGCTCCCAATTCACGACAAGCCCCAGCGCGTCGTCTCATAACTCCAGCGCATATGACATTATGTACGAGATGATCTGCCAGCCAGGGATCGCCTTCTTCCAGGAAGCCCAAACAATCACTGGGCGCATAACCAGAATCGCACACCTCCACCGTAGCAGAGGCAGCGTCGAGGACGAGACAGAAGTGATGGCAATTGCGGCCGAAATTCTCAGAGATCTTTCCAGTCTATACAGCAGGAGACCAGCGCTCATGGACGACGCTGTTGCCGGGAACATTGATCGTATTCTGACGGAGCCGCTCGCATCAGCTGTCGTGCGCTCGTTCCGCACCTATGTAGCCAACTTTTACGTGTGCTACATCCATCTGCATCGCGTGGCCCATCGCCACTTGGTGCGCTCAGAGGTTGTCTCGAACGCGATGCGCAAGATCAAAGAGATTACGCACCTCATGCTCAGAAACAATGAATCGCTGCCAGTGAATATGCTGTGGCCACTTTTCCTGTGTGGAAGCGAGGAAGACGACGAATATGAGTGCCGTTGGATAGTTGATACTCTGCGCAGTTGCGGGCGCGTAGCTACGAATGCAAATATGGCGGCAGACGTGCTACAGGAGATTCAGAAGAGACAAGCAAAGGGTGGGTCGAGGGTTGATATACGATCGGTTTGCGTTGAGCTGTTTGACACTCCATTTGCGATCATCTAAGTCTTAAAATCTTGACCAATGTATAACCAATGGAATAAGAAAAGCCAATGTACACTAAACCAGTCTCGCCGAACGTATCTTAGGGCCGCATCCAGACCGTAAAATCAGACACATATTCTATTTCCTTACCGATAGTGCTGCTTCAACAGGCAAGAGCGGCGCTACGTAGTCAATGACGCGCTTCTGCTTCTCGGCACTGTCAAATTTGGGAAACGGTTTGCGGCAAGCGGCGCTCGTCAGAGGATAACCTCTCTCCTTGGCAATGATCCATTTCATTCCACTCACATCCGAGGACCCAATGCCCCATTCAGGACCCGAAACTTTCCTCTGTAGGGCGATCGCTTCAGTGATCTTACCAGCACTGTACAGGTTATAAATCTCCAAGAGTACCTGCGAAAGTAATCAGCTTAACACTCAAAGCAGCTGGCCCCAACAGATAACATGACATACTCTAGGAAACAGGTTTACAACCCCCGAAATAGTGCCTGCACCGCCGGCTGCTAGCGCGGAGACAATGATGTCGCTCTGGCCAGATACCGCGGCAAACTGGCCTGGGGAATACTGAGCTGCGACGCGACCCATCTTGGAGATGTTCCCGCACGTCAGCTTAACACCAGCCATGTTTGAATGCACAGCTAGCGTGTCCATCATATCTTGGTTGACATCGAGCCCGCGGACCAGGTTTGGAAAGTTGTAAATCACAATCGGGATCGGCGAGCTGTCGGCGACGTCGAGAAAGAAGTCGACAATGGCTTTCGGAGTCATGGACCAATGGAACACACTGGGCACCAAGACCAGAGCAAAGTCGGCTCCATTTTCGTAGCCCGCGGTGGCTTGATCGAGGATTTCGCGAGTGCAGCCGCCGAGACACCCGATAGTGATGGCGAGATCAGATCGGCCGTTGGTTTCGGCAATGTTTCTAGTATGCTTGACTAGCTGAGCTCTTTCGGACAGACTGAGGGCGCATGATTCGCCGCTGGATCCAGCAACAACGACTGTGTTACGCGAGGGAAATTTTTATTAGCCTTTGTTATAGAAGTGTAAAGTTAAGAGAAGGTTACTTACTCCCGTGGATGCCAGAATTGACGAGGAACTCGAGGTGGGCGTCTTGAGTGGCCCAGTCAATTTCTTGCCGGCCGCCATCAGCAAGGAAGAAGGTGACAGTCGGCGCATGAATGCCTGGGGGATAGGCCCTCTTATGGGTATTGTTTCCTTGATTTCTGATGACTGCCATATTGGAAAGAAGTTGCCTGCAGAGCGCAGGTATTCTATGTAAGCTATTGGCTCCGTACAATGCGTGCTTTCAATCAAGTAACTCCTCAAAATATCACGGATGTACTTGGCAATAGGCCTTCTATAACTGCAGCTCATTCTGGACTACATAGGCATACTCGACGGTGAATATGCATGACAGATGCAAGTGGGCTGTCTGTCTTGCATGCGATTGGGTCGCGTTGCAGCCGACCCGATCGGCTAAGACGAGGAAGCAGATATGCGAGCGAACTGTCAAAGTGACGGCCTCGAGATTTGCGACAAAAGGATGACATAGAATTTATGGGTTTGAGACACCGAATTGACATACTTTCTGTGATAACTTATACTAGCTTTATTTTCTTAGAGTTAATTAGTCCTTTATTCCATCGCAAGAACTAGACAAAGATCGCCTGATATGCGCCAATGCGGGGGAGGATTCCCAACCTCCTGGTCGGCCTATGCAGCCCTGTCAGTTGTGTCATCTAGTATTGAGTGCCGCAACGCAACCAAACTCTCGCAAGCCACAACAGGTACACGACGTAGCGTATACAGCATTGCTCGGTGAATGCAGCACACCTCGGGAAACCATTTGCCCCAGGTTCCTTTAGCGCCACCCCAGACTCTCGCTGTAAGCGAGAGGCTGTGGGGTTTATGTACCCCAGACAGCGCCACTTAATTGACGCGCAACGTTGTGATGGCTATTAAAGGACATGAATCTGCGCATCAACGTGGCCACGCTGAGGGATGTAGTTTCAACGATCCAGCTTCTTTTTCTTTCTTGAGTTTCTTTCTTCACCAGAATGGTTGACCAGCAGCAAATCCAAGAGGTTGGCGACAACAAGGCCGTCTCGCTTCCCGCGTACACTCATGAAGAGGAACCAGCGGCCAACACGATGGATCATGCAACCATTACACTGACACCCGAGGACGTATGTACTAATTTGATGCCTATGTCTTGCTTATTGCTGTTTGGCTGTAACACTCACTAACTGCGACTTCCTAGGATGCTCGTATCCGGAGAAAGACAGATAGGACCATTTTAGCCCTCCTTACCTGGGTCTACTTTCTGCAGGTCAGCAAATTTGATGCAGGTTGTGCAAGAACTCTTCGTTTGATGCTGATGCTGTATGCCAAAAGGTCTTGGATAAGGCAGTTCTCGGAACCGGCGCCGTCTTTGACCTCCAGTCAGATCTCAACCTGAAGGGCAGCCAGTACTCGCTCATAGGATCCATTGCATCCATTGCCCAGCTTGCATGGCAACCCTTTTCAGCCTGGCTCATTGTCAAAGTTCCGCACCGTTACCTAATGCCTATGCTAGTCTTAGGCTGGGGCATGGCAGAGTCGTGCATGTCAGCCTGCAACACATACGGCGCGCTCCTCGCCTGTCGCTTCCTGCTTGGCCTCTTCGAGGCCGGGTGCTTGCCGCTCTTTGCCATCACCACGGGTAAATGGTACCGTCGTGCCGAGCAGCCCATACGTGTGGCTATTTGGAACTCAACGAATGGACTCTCCACGATCATCTCGTCTGCTCTTTCGTATGGTCTGGGCCATATCCAGTCCGACGTGCTTCATCAGTGGCAAATGTCAGCTTTTACCTCCATACTCTTTGTCTGTACAAAAGCAAGATTACTCATAACTTGGTAGCATATTTCTCTTCTGCGGGTTACTTACCGTCGCAACGGCGCCTATAGTATACTGGAGGCTCGACAACGACATCAGCGAAGCGCGTTTCCTCTCCCCGGAGGATAGACTCAAAGGCGTGCAGCGTCTGCAGGTCAACCAATCTAGCCTGGGTGAGCAAAATGTCGAGTTCAAGTGGTCTCAAGTATGGGAGGCTGCCCTTGACATCAAGACATACTTGTGGCTGATTCTGGCAATTCTACCAAATCTCGGTTCCGTGTTGCCCAGCACTTTTGGGCCTCTCATCGTCAAAGGCTTTGGTTTCGACAAATATCAAACGTTGCTCCTCAACATGCCTTTTGGCGCAGTTCAAACAATCGTCATTCTCCTCGGCTGCTTCGCTGCGAATAAAATGAAGCTCAAGGGAGTTGTCTTGTGCGCGTTCATGGTCCCTGTCGTCGTCGGCACCGGTATGCTGTATGGAGTCGGTCGCGCCGTCTCTGATCGCCCTGCTCTTCTAGCAGCCTACTACATAGTCGGTTTTCTGTTCGCTGCCAACCCACTCATTGTCGCCTGGGCTGTGGGCAATACTGGCGGCGCAACCAAGAAATCCGTGACTCTGTCCCTCTTCCAAGCTGGTTTGTCAGCTGGTGGACTGATCGGCCCAATTCTGTTTAATGCCAATGACGCTCCCGAGTACCTACCAGGCATTGCGGGAACTCTTGGCGTTTTTATTGCCCTGATAGTCTGTGTTTTGCTTCAGCTGGCTATCTTATGGCGGTTGAACAAAAGCCAGGCTAAGAAACGTGTTGCCAACGGCAAGAGCGCCGTTATTGTGGACAAATCCATGGAAACCAAGCCGTCTACAACTGGAAAGGACTACGATGAGAAGGGCGGCCCTATGCTCGATGATCAACGCGCTGCTGCTGAGCTGGACTTGACAGATAGGCAGAATGACGAATTTGTATATATCTACTGAGTATAATCACGAGATATCGAGTGAGGAAACAAATTATTTCGAAACAGATCTTTGCACGAACTCGTATACGAGTTTGACTGTTGGATACAACCTTTTATATATCTTAGGCCTGAAAGAGCGATATGTCTTGAATTTTAAAGAATAAATTTTCCATCAAATAAAATATTTACAGTCGGGCTGATCGGATTGCCATATGAAGTAAAGCAGGAGTCTTAAGAAAATGGCTCCCCGTTGTAGGCTGTCATCTACACGTACAACTCGCCGGACACCCCAATAAAGACCATTTGGCAATGCGTCGGAAATCAGATCGGTAAGCTGCGCGCAAAATATATAATTTCAATTAAGCGAATTACGCGAGCTGGATCGCTTACTCCGTCCCGAAGCGCAGGAAAGCGAGGGCTACGCGATGGCGCGCGCTGGCCGACCCGACCGTGTAAGTGGCCACAGAGCACTGGGATCGGGCAATGCTCCACCCTCACTGAGCTAAATACATTTTTCATTTGTATTAAAGAAAATTGACCATTCTTGAAAGCCATTCTATATATCAAACTTTGTTTTTATTAGATTAGTTAACATTCGTCAGCATGGAATCCAGCAACCAGCACCAGATTATCGGCTACGTTCAACCGTGGATTGTCTCCCCTGGCAACTCAATTGATGTCAAGGTACGCTCGCTATCTTTCAACACTGGGATCCAAAATAAACGGTTCTAATTATTGATGCTTGACAGGTTTCCAGTACAGAGAAAACATACACGTATCGCACGGTTCGCCTCATCCAGGGTTTCTCAGGCAGCGACAAAGCCCCGCCTCTCCGAGAAGAACAAGTCGACGAGCTACCACCGGGTGCAAACCATGATGCTCAGTTCCAGTCAGCCCGTCCAGGGTCTCATGGAATTGTTCAATCGTGGTCAGACGTAAACCTCAACGATCACGAGGGTATCGCCGTCGAATTTTACTTCCAGCCTTACTTGCTTGACACGGACACGCCACAGGTTCTCGTGTCGTGTCTTGATGTTGGCTCCTGCACTGGTTTCGCTGTTGTTTTGAAAGAGTCAAGGATTGAGTTCCTTGTCGGCACAGGATCTAAAGTAGAGATTTTCGAGAGCGCGGCTCATGTCAATCGCTGGCGATGGCTACACATCAGCATGGCCATTCTTAGCAAGACGCTAACCACCGGCGTCCGACAATTAAATCGCTTGGCCGAGAAGACGCCCCCCGCAGATATGGGACTTGTCCACACTCTTTCGAAGCCGATGTCGTTGGGATCAAACCGTCTTTTATTTGGCGCAGGCATGTTTCGCGCCATCGATGAGCCTTGCTCACATCCGGCCTGCTTTTACAATGGTCGCATCGACTCCCCAAAGTTTAGTACAATCAGACCAGACGAGCGGGCTGAGAAGCGCACAATAGCCAAATATGATTTCTCCAAGGACATTTCTGGCGATGCCATCTACGATGTATCGGGCAATGACCGCAATGGTGTACTCATCAACTCTCCCACCAGGGGTGTAAAGGGCCATGACTGGGACGGCACGCAACCGGACTGGACCAAAGCAAGCTACGGGTACGGAGCCATACACTTTCATGAAGACGATCTAGATGATGCCAAGTTTGCCACAGACTTTTCTGTTACGATCCCCTCAACGGCTCGCTCAGGCGCTTATGCTGTCGAAGTCAAGACAGAGAGTGGAGCAAAGGACATGATTACCTTCTTTGTACGGCCCAACGAGACGAGCACGGCCAAGGTTGCGCTGGTTTTGTCCACATTTACGTATCTGGCATATGCAAATGAGCGAATGTTTGACGTGTCTAGATCATCAGCCATGACAACTTCGGAAGGAGTCAGCATTGCGTCAGACCACGAGTACTATAGAGGCCTAGACCGTCGCCCGGACTTGGGACTCTCTGCGTACGACGTCCACAGAGATGGATCACCAACTGCCTTTTCCAGCTCTCTGCGGCCCATACTCAACTTGCGGCCAGGTTACATTCACTGGGCGCTGGAGCGTCCTCGCGAATTTAGTGCTGATCTGCTCATGATTGGGTTTCTGGAACAGTCTGGCATTCCGTACGACACAATCACGGACCATGACCTCCACCTCAGTGGCAAAGATGTGGCCGCTCAGTACACGACAATGATAACGAGCTGCCATCCCGAGTATCACTCGGTTCAAACGCTTGACGCCTTTAGTGGCTTCACCAAGGACGGCGGCAATCTCATGTATCTTGGAGGCAATGGCTTCTACTGGGTCGCCGACTTTGATAAGACGCACCCGCATCGCCTAGAAATTCGCAAAGGTGACCAGGGATGTCGTTCAGTCACGTTTCCAGCCGGTGAGCGGATACATACCATGACCGGGGAGCAGGGTGGCCTCTGGCGCAGCCGCGGCCGGGCTCCGAACTACCTCTTTGGCGTCGGATCTTGTGCTTTCGGTACGGGAAAGGGGAAACCGTACAAGATAGATGCTGCGTACGCTAGGGATCCAGCATATGCTTGGATACTTGAAGGCATCAGCCCAGACGAGCCACTTGGCGAGAACGGATTTGGCGGTGGCGCTAGCGGAGACGAGATTGATCGCCTTGACATGGCTCTGGGGACACCTGGCAATACCGTGATGCTGGCCACTAGCGAGAGGCACGATGATAGCTTTGGCCTGTTCAACGAGGAGTCTATGTTCCCGATGGTGGACACGCTGGGGTCGACCTGCGATAGAGTCAGGAGCGACATTACCTACTATGAAGCGGCTGGGGGCGGCGGCGTATTTGCAGTGGGAAGCATCAATTGGTA
This sequence comes from Lecanicillium sp. S3808, assembly GCA_023628775.1. Classification (NCBI taxonomy): domain Eukaryota; kingdom Fungi; phylum Ascomycota; class Sordariomycetes; order Hypocreales; family Cordycipitaceae; genus Lecanicillium; species Lecanicillium sp. S3808. The sequence continues at coordinate 450,864 of JAMAJY010000017.1, forward strand.
TTCTAGCCTTGCATGGGATAACTATAACAATAATGTAGCTATAATAACTGAGAACGTGTTGAGGGGGTTTCTACAGAGGGGTAGAGGTCCAGGGCAGTTGACAAATACGAGAGAGGCGTGATAGAGGGTTATCCTGATATAGAAACAAGTAACTTTGGATTTCTATAAAATTGTTTTGAAGTCAGACAATCATTTCACCAGTCATCAATCATGCGCAGCACATCAGCAGTCGACACCAATATACTTCTTGTCGACCTTTGCAAACACCAACAACCCACCCCCAGCCTCATAAAAGACCCCAAATGTCCCATCCCCCAACGCCGTAACTGTAGAATAACTCATCGAGCCGGTATGGAACCTCTTTCCCGCCGACCAAGTCTCCCCATCATCGCACGAGTAGCGGATCGTGCCATTGACACGTTGCGTCTCGCTATCGGCATTCGTAAACAAGAGTATCTTGGCCCCATCCGACCCCTCCGTGGCGTTGGGATACATCCTCGCAACCGCACCGTTATTCGCGGGATCCGGGAGCTGCGTCTCCGATTTGGGTGCCGAGTACCTCACGCCGCCATCAGTAGAAATGGCGACTTTACGGTAGTGTGTCCCGTCGCTTGGGCGCGAGTTGAGCATCACGTTGCCGTTGGAGAGCTCGACGACCTTATTCTCGTCCATACCTGTGCCAACAGGCTGGCCCATCTGCCAGGTTGAGCCGCCATCGTCGCTGAAGACGCTGTAGGCCTGAGGAGCTGTCGAGCTGTCGTTTTGGATTATACGGCCGGCGAATTGCTGAATCAGACGGCCTGCGTGCGTGCCGTACCGGAGCTGGATACCTTCACCCGAAGACGCAAAGGTGCCCAGTACACCGCCAACATTCTTGACGCCATTGATTGTTTTGCCTAGCGGCTTAACTGCTCGGGTAATAAGAGGCGGCGCACCGGGGTCATCGGAAGCCACGGGAGGTAGGCCTGGCTGGTGAACCGGATCCGTGGACCAGGAGACTCCCATGTCCGTTGAGACCGACACCTCAGCGCTTAAAATGTTTACATCGCTGTCATTGTTTCCGAGAACACTACCCGCAAAGCCCTGGTTCTTGGAGAAGACGTGAAAGTTAAAGATAGTGCCGGTTCTATAATCGACGACGTAGCTGGGATCGCTGAACCCGTACTGTTGAATGCCAACAGTTTCGTCGCCCTTCTGGCCTTTGGCGATATAAGTAATGTCGCCCCAAGTTTTACCGTAATCGGTGCTGCGCCGCTGCAGGATGGAATTTGGGCCGGGGGCATCATCATTGGTAGGGCGGCCGTCAAAGGAGGCGAGAACGACGCCGTTACCGAGACTTGCTAGGCCGACGATGCGGTAGTAGTGAAATATTCCCACTCCATTCTGCGCGATTGTCACTTCGGTAGAGTGACTTTGTAGTTTATTTGCCGAGACTGGTTGGGCGAGAGTAAGCAAATTGAGGACGGCAACGATGCCAAGTGAGACACAACGTCGAGAATTACAGAGCATGGTTGTATGTGTATTTTACCACTGAAAAAGTGATTCGAAAAAAGTAATGCGGATATTGACATGCGGTGAAGCGCGTGTCTAGTTGACTTCCGCCCCTTTCCCTTTATCGTTTTCTAACTGCAAATGCGCATCGGATAGGTCCAACATATTTACCCGGGATGCCGCGAGTGATGTCCTCCTCCTTAGCATCAGTTGGCGGCATGTACAAGCTAACAGACAACCACATGTAGCCGAGCCGATCGGGAATCTTAACTGCCAACCAAGACTTCCCTCTACCCGAACAACATAGAGCCCCGACGAGCTTGAATTGAATTTAGGCTTTTTCGGGGGCATATCTAGTGGTCGCAAGATTGGTAGTGAGATACAAGGCATTTTGTCACTGTATTACGCAGGCGCCAACGTTGGTACAAGTCTTGGCACACCTCACATCTAGATAAGGCGGGTGGCATCTTATCTCTCCGCACCAGGGGTCAGCGATAGGTGCGCCAACCACGATTGGTTTAATGTAAAGTCGTTATCTATTGCTATATCAACGGATAGGCCTAAAGTCATTTATATGCTGCTAAAATGTATAACTCATGCTGTATTGTCCCATGTAAATAAAAGCCGCTCGCTCCTCAAACTTGACGCGCCATCTTCGTCTCATCGGCATCAGTATTGCCCTCGCTTATATTCGCTTGCTCAGCGTTTCCAACAGCTGTGTCTCTTCTTGGGTCAGGTACATGCTATGCGGCACGATGACCTGACCAGGGCGAATAATGACCTCGTCGAGACCATGCTTATGATGCTGTATGGCATCTTCGTCTGCTTTGGCATCGTCGTCTCCGGCCGACGAGCCGTTGGTTTGAGGCGCTGATGCGACCTTTTCCACATCATCTGGCGTCTTGGATTTGTCCTCTCCTGCGTCTTCCGCGGGGCCACTTTCGGGGTCTTTCTTGCGGCGGAGGAACATGGGGCGCTTCTGGCGCAAATCTACAGGTGTCCACCAGTAGATGGGGAATTGTCGCTCGATGTTGTTGATGAGCAGAGCCACGCCACACATGAGTCCGCACCCCAGCGCCATGACGGGAAGCAGGAACCAGCCTAACTGGACAAGTCTGCTGTCGACGACTGCCAGGAGTGCCGTTGCGCCAGCTGGAGGGTGAACCGTCTTGGTCAGAGCCATCAGAGAAGTCGCTGCAGCACAGGCAAGGGCACCACCAAGGTAATTTATCTCATCGAATCGATCGCTTAGACGAAACAGCTTTGCCACGGCAATACCCACAAAGGCTGACAGGAGCTGGCCAAGGATGGCGTTTCGAGGCTGAGCAAGAGGTGCTTCGATGGCATAGAATTCGAGAACCGCCGCTGCACCCTGCAAGGAGGAAAAAAAGAGAAACGGTTAGCAAATGCTGTTTCAAAAAGCTTGTTGCCACGGGATTCGGGAAGCCACGTACAAAACTGCCAACAATGATGGGCGTGTCACGGCTTAGAAACGCCGGGACATGCATCGAGACAGCTTCGATAATGGTGATTGCGCAAAAGACACCGATAAAGGCCCAGAATACAGGCATCAAGTTCCCCGTCGGCTCGGGCTTCGTTTTCCGGTATCCAAACCACCAAGCGATTGGGTATGGGATGTGACGCCATGGCGGCGCGGGCACGAATGGGTTGAGAAACCGGTCAATGTCAAAGTTCCATGATCGGTGCCCCATGACGAGTATCTGCTACAGGCTGGCGTGCCTGTTGGTCGAGCTTCCAAGGCGAGAATTGCGTCGTTGGCCTGCGTCGATGTGAGGAGAAGTTAAGATCCCATGTGCCTTAATAAAGCGACGAATATGCTGACCCTAAACAATGACAAACGGACCACGGGACCAAAGGTACAGAACAGGGCGCGACCGACCCACGTCTCCGAATGCCGCACCCGGACGAACGGGCTGGCTGTCACTACCAGCAGCAGCACTAATGGCGATGCTAGTTTGATTAGCGGCGCGGCAGTGGCGTGGAGGATGATTATGAATGTGCTAAAGTCAGTGCCAGATTATCAAATGTAGAATTGCCTTGGACGGCTCTCAGTGTTTGGATGACTGCAAAGGTGTCCTTCTTTTTTGTCTAATCTTGTCAGCGCCCTGCCGGAGATTTGTCGGCATGCAAACGCTGCCAGTTGGTGCTGACAGAAGCCCCACGCGATCGATTTGATCATCTCCGGCCCAATCCCCGGTGGGCGGCGCTACCCGGGACTCCGTGCGGGTAAAGAGCTGTAGCAGTGACGAAGTAAAGGGCAGAATTCTGACGTGATGCATTTTCATAGTACCTTTATTCCGTTGCAATTGGACTGAATTACAGAGAAAGATGGATGTGAGTGCGTTGATCAACTTGTCAGATGGAACGCAGTGATTAGGGGTGAAATGTTCCAAAAAAGACAGCGTGTCGAGAATTGTGCTTCTAATATTTGACAAGATTTTGTACGAAACGAAGAATAAAGCAAAATAAAACAAAATAAAATACTCGACCCAAATAAGAGGGAAAAATTAAAATGAATGAGTTGAATTAAATATGCATCCCAATCGGCGCCTCGTGCACCATGCTGCATCTACTATGCTACTGTCCAAGGTGGTGCTGTAAAGCGTCGTGGCCAACTTACACGCATTCGCGGCTTCGCCCACCACGCATCCACGACACTCCTTCACATCGCCGAAGCAGCTCTGACTTGCTCACACGGCCGTGCATAGCCTTCTTGAAAATCAAATTAAAGTTGCGCAGCTCTTTCAATCTGACACTTTGATATGCATCATTCACCACCTACCTATTGAAACGATCTCAGTTGCTCCTTCCCAAAGCATAGCCGAGTCTCGTGATCATCTCGACATTGGCAACACTAGTTTCCACGCCCTCACAATCGCTTTTCCTACACCACCCAAACTTGCTACATAAGCCAAACTCCACCAATTAATTTATCCGCCTTTTGGGACTATTTTAGTCATGCAGCTGCCAATGTGCGACTACGAGCCTCATGGCAGCGGCATTTCAGCCGCCAGCAACCTCAAATTACTCAAGCCACCAGTCCCTCTCTATCATTCCAATGTCAAGGACAACTTTTTTCCCAGGCTGTACGCTGAAGTTGATGACACAAAAGTTCATGAGTCGTTCTCTCGTCGAGTGATATTATACAACCTGCCGCCTGACGTAACTGCTGCGCAAGTGGTACGGTCAATTACAAACGGACAAATACTTTCTGTCACCATGATAGCAAGAGAGCTTTCGATAGGAGAGCCAAATACTCCAAGCGCCATTGTTGAGTTTATCTGTGGCAGCCAGGCTGCCGCCTGGAGAGACTCTGTCTATGCTGACCAGCTAGTCTTCCAGTCTGCGAATGGGCGAGAGTACCAAGTGTCAGCATGGTTGATCCCGACACTGTCTTTCTCACCAACGCGTCTAATCAAGTTACAAGTTGACCATGGTCTAACAAGAACTCTAAGCATTGAGAATATTCCAACAGCCGCCGTTTGGTTCCTTGTCTCTGTCCTGAACGCCATGGTAGAGCTCGTTGATGCAACCTATCGCGCAGAAGAACAAGCCTTACTTGTACAGCTCACGAGTATTAGCGACGCATCCTATATTTACGAAATTATTCAAAGCGGTCTACTTGATTTTCTCACCATAGACGATTCTACCTGCGATTGTGAGCCCTATGACGACGATTCCACTGCCAACCCACAAACACTGATTTCCTTCTGTAATGTCGTTGAGCCTATTTCCAAACAACGGTTTGCAAAAATGTATAACAAGGCACCTTTCAATTCTTATTGGCCGGAAAATTACTTTAATGTCATGAGCTTGTGCAATCTTCACCCCAAGAGCGAAACGCCATCCCTGAGCGAGAGCGTAGATGGTGAAGAGCCCATTAGCGACGAAAACAGCGACATTGACGTTGATGACAAAGTATCTACCCGATATCGCATCATTGGTAGCACAGTGATACTAACTCGCCATAAGCGTAGCTGGTCTCTCCCCGCCGACGACGATCGAAAACTGCACATGGCAAACACCCTACACGACCCCAAATGGGCCAAGGACTGGGATGAGTATTTTAGCTCTAACAAACTCGTCAACATTCGGACTTGGGAAGAGTACGGAACAATTGCCAGGCACCGCCGACAAGTTGCAAAAGCCTTGGGACTAGCCGAAGGAGCAGCAACACTTTGTCATGAGGGCTGCAACAAGGGCTGCACCAGCATTAAACATACGCCACCGGCAAAGGTGGTGAAATCGTATCTTGCTTCATTTGATGAGTGTGATTTTGCGTTTCAAGGCATGTTTTAGCGGGACTATCGAGGATATGCAGGTAAAAATTATCATCATGGAGAATTGCTTTGGTTAGACTACATGGGAATGGAAAGGCATAGCTAGAAGCATACAAGCTTAGGGAGAAATTTGAGTTACTTCTTAATTCCGTGCATTCTGTCGTTTCTCTGCACTGTGCTAATTATCTTTAAAATGTCTGATTTGTGCATTTGGCCACTGCAGCAGAAGAGACGCTGAAATCACGCTCACCGGCAACACTTTAAGTATGGAAGCCACTATGGCGCACCTTACTGGAGTATGCCAACGTTGCTGCATAACCCCATTTCATTGTCGCGTAAATCTAGAGGTCCAATTTAGAGGGAGCTGGTGCAACGGTCGCTCGGGAGTTTTGTTGCCGATAGAATGACGTACATCATTGCTTGGATTAAATTGGGTTTTCAGCCGCAACAAATATGTGATTCAACAGCGACAACGCATCTCCGGAGAAAATAATACTCTCGCAAGTAATTACAACCACCGAAAAGCCTGGGTTAGGAAATACGTAAAAAGAGAAAACTGACCCTTGGTCCATTTGTCACTATGTCGGCTGATACTATGGATGGCAGGGCGGCTCTTGTGGGAGGCTGCCAATGTGGCGAGGTCCGATATCAAAGCGCTAAGCCAGCGCAAGGTCTAACCTTTTGTTACTGCTCCGTCTGCCGCCGGCTTCACGGCGGCCCATTCGCGCCATGGACGAATGTTGCAGCGCAGGATTTGGAGTGGATAAAAGACGACGGGCTAGTCGAGCTTGCGATTTCTGACGTGGCTTCGCGAGGATTTTGCCGACATTGTCACTCGCCGGTTACCATGCTTTATAAGGCTGTACCGGATGAAGTTGGTATTGCTGCGTCTTCGGTTGATGAGCATCTGAGCAAATGTGCGCTTCCCAAGGTGCAGCGTCATATCTTTGTTGCTGAGAAGCCGAGCTGGTTTGATATTGCGGATATCGGGGAGCAGTTTGAGGGGTTACCTGATGATATGAAATCTTATGCTGTGCGATAGTTTGTCATGGGATGCGTGTTCTTGTCTGCAAGTGCTATAGATGGTACGGTATTTTTGTATGCACCAGCGAAAGCAAAAGTAGCCAAATATTGAATCAGATGAGAAAATTAAGTTGATATTACCGTTTATACTGCCATCCTTACGACTAAGATATCTGCGACCATCGCCTACCGTAGGATTCTCGAACGCGTGTAAGTGGTTACTCAACGCTCCTCTGGAAAGGCTAGGCCGCGGATTACATAATGCTGCCACAGTGCTGTAATTAACATGGAAGTAATGCATCAAGTACTGTATAACTTTCCAAATTACAATTATCGTGGAACACCAATGTCCACGTCACGCGCCTACCTTTGTGTAGCGTGCTGCCTAATAAGTTCCGGGCGGCAACCGCAGCAAAACACAGCGCATCCCGACCGCCCCACAAAAGCCGTTGGCCGCCGACCTCTTATCGCGCGTCACTAAGCGCCCAGCACGACCTCTGTGTATCTGCAACAACAAATCCCAGCATCCGCAACCCTCCAAGACTCGAGAGTTTCAGCAACGCGTTTCCCCTATCCAATCGCTCAAGTTACACACAAAAAGTCGCTATATCGCTGCGCCTCCTAACGGCCTTATATGCGACCGCCTTTCCCGACATCACTCATCACCTCTCAGCTTGTTCAGTAAAAGGACAACCGGCCAGCGTGCAGAGAGTGCCTTGAGCTGCGCCCGACAGATAATGAGCGGCCTGTTTTCGTGACCGTGTCGGATCTTGGTCGATTCTGTTTGTCTACTTAAATTCGGGGGTGTCGCCTGGTTGGGCACCCGGGGAGAAGATGTGTGGTCTGTATAATGGTGTTGACCTGAAGACGAAGAAGAAGCCTGCTGTGGATCAAGAAGACGACGAAGATAACTTCTCTGCCAAATCTGCTACTGATAGGGTCGTTGAGACACATCAGGTCTATTCTGGTTGGCACTTTCATGCTCCTGGTCCCGTCCGGCCGCTATTTGCTCCTTTCTTAGAGGAACAAGACCAACTCCCTACTACACATCTTGATTCGTGGCTGGATAGTGTTATCCAGCCCTACGAGCCTGTTTACGAGCCTGTTACACGGGCATACTCAGTGCCTAGAATGGCATCAAACGACAAATGTCATGCCCCTCCACCACCACAACCTCCGGCGTCTTGTCCGCCAGACGTAGCAAAACCACAAGGTCTTGCTGCCACGACTCCTCCAATATCTAGTCCCTCTGTTGCCTCTGGAAGACGCTCCGTTACCTTTTCTGGCAGAGCGTCCGTTTACTCTGCAAGGTCGTCTCCGACAGACAAGTCGAGTAGCACGACTAAAGTGGACAACCTCGACTATCGTGAGACGTGTCTAGAGGCCGCCAATATTTTCTTTTTGACGGGCAAGTCGAAAGGCATGACCGATGAAGTCACTGATCTTGTCTCACGAATGGGGCGGAAGCGAGACTTGGTGGAGGAAATGACTGTGGAAGAGGCAGATGCTGACTTTCGCCGAGAAGAGATTGCCATTTATGCCATCGAGCCGGCGGTGGAGATTTACTACGGGCAAAGAGTGTTTGCTCTTCCGCTTGACGAGGCTATACTGCAGCGCGATGACAGAACACCCATGACGAAAGAGTGCGTGCCCGATACAGCAGATGTTGAGTATCGGGTTGTCACGCCTGTTCCAGATATGCTGTTTGGATACAGGTTCAAAGGAGCCTTTACCCAAGCTCAATTGGTCCAGTTGGCTCGGCTTGGCGAACGGAGATATATAAACGGCGGCAAAATGATGCTTCCGTTCTTGGCTGTTGAGTTCAAAGGGTCACCCGGGCCGCTCTGGGTCGCTGAGAATCAGTGCCTAGGCGCTGCGTCGAGTTGCGTCAAAGTAGCTGATCGCCTGCGTACCAAGCTACTCACAAATGACAATGGAGACGAAAAATTTTGTCAAATCGACAGCTATGCGTTTTCTGTGGCTATGAGCAACTCGGAGGCGAGGCTGTACATTACATGGAAGGATGAGGATGAAGACGCCTACAAGACACAGAGAATTCGTACATATGCGATGGCTACTGCTGAGGACTTTATTGTCTTCCGCAGAACAATTATGAATATAATAGACTGGGGAAGGAATGAGCGCCTGGGAAGGCTTCGCCAAGCGCTGGATGACATGGCGGAGGGAAATAGGAAGAGCACATCATCGAGGCTAAAGAGTCGGTCACCACCGCCATCTGCTGTAGATGCCAGCTCTTCAACGGCTAAGCGGCGTTGAACGATAAGTGCATACGCAAGGTGGCGTTTATAACTGGCAGAGTCCTTTATATTAAACTGAAAATGAGCAGATAGAAACTAGATTAAGGAATTAGCGCAGCGAGTGTAAATTTATTACTTCCGGTTAATATTCACCCTAAAACTAACGTTAGCGGGCAAGACGGCGGGGCTTGCAGTATGCAAATGATACGATCATATCTAATGCATCGGCGTGAAGATTTCTTGGACCCTCAGAGCGTCGTCAAGTGCATAATTCATTGAGGCCGACATGAACGGCTGGAAAATATACGGTGTGCACTCGATGATGCATTGGAGCGAAAAAGAAGAGTTCGTCGGCTCAGGCCAAGAGCCGTTCGCCTCCCCCATCAGACGCAGAGGCTAGCTCCTCGACAGCTGATCATTAGTTAGATAGGTAAGTGGTTTGAATGCTGTTAGGAGAAAATGCTGAAGCTACCAAGCTTTTCTGGCAGAAGTTCCGCGGCATCCCATGATATTTATACTATTAATAAAGCGCTGTGGCATGCTGTAGTTTTTCGTGCTGTGCGACTCCTCGCTGTAAGTATTGAAGCACAACGCGAACCTAGCTCAAATGAGTGGTCCTGGCTTGAGAGAACTTCCCATAAGCTACACCAGCGTCAACGTTGGATTTGTTTCATTTAACGCTCATGGCCCAGAGTTAGACAGCCTATGGTACCTCGCCACCTCACTCAAAGATCACCAGGGGAGGTTAGTTCCATAAATAGCCATCTTTGATGGCTGAAGCAGGTAAGACAGATAAGTATACTTCCTTCTGGTATCTTTGATTCCTCTGATTACTAGAATTTTTCACAATTTTCGTAGCTTTTACAGCTGTGATTATTAATAGTACTTATTCCGGTAATTCTGCCGCAGTAATTAACTCTCGTTGAACTGGTTTCTGAAAACAGCAAACTTCCTATTCGTTGGAATTTGCTTAGTGATACCAAAGTTGGGAGGCAAGTTCTCGAAACATTTCCGCTGTAATCACGACGTCGCCTTCTCCTTCCCTGGGCGGGCGGAGGAACAGAAGCTCAAACTCGAGCCGCATTTCCAAGTCAACTCCGGTGAGAATATATGACTCTATATTTTCCCGAAGAGGGTCATTAGGGGCAACTTCCTTAGCGTCTTTTGTCAGATCAACGGTTATCTTCTGACGGAGGATTGGGGAAGTAGCTCTTGCTGCAGGAGTTGTTGTCGCCCCAGGCCGTTGAATAAGGGGACCTTCTGTCCATTTCTCAACGATGACTTGCTCCAAAGGAGAGTCGATTTTTATTAGAATGGCAATCTTTACCTCATGCCTCGAAGCTGAGAACCACTATTTTATAGCAGTACGCAGATCTGATAGCGCCATGGAAACTCCGCTTTCAACAACCAGAGTCGGCCAAACATGATCTCCCCTGCGAGCTGGAAAAGGACGGCCAGTAGCATCACCTTCTTTAGAAGACCCTCCATCGTGGCTAGTCAGCGTTGTCGCACCCATTGATCTCCAGCAGCCTCTTAGCCCCATTTTCCAGATTGCTAGCAAGGTTTCTTGATAGATGAAGCTACGCGAGATTTCATGCTCTTCATTTGGAGCTATGATGATGACGACGTTTTGTGCAGGTAGATGGAAGAATCGAAATTTTCTGTCGAGGCGGTCACGCATTCTTCGAATTGCTAGGAACTGTTCCGGCTTAAGGCCTTTGAACGGTTAATGGCTGGATGCGAGGGACTTTGAGGCTGCGTACCTGTAACAGCTAAAGCATCGTCATTCTTGAGCAAATTGCTAATTGCTTCAAAAACCGCTTTTACGGTCCTGAAGCGAATTGTATACAAGCCCTCCAATGTTAGGCTCATGGAGGCAACCGCGAACGGAATAGCCGAAGCTTGAGAAGTTGCCGACCTGTCCGGCCAATCCCTGCCTGTATGTTTCATTTTATGTAGTAGTTTTATGGCGGTCACTGTGTTCGTATATGGTGGAAAGGTTGGCGTGCACTGCCGTGTTCGTATAGAGCTACAATGCAACGAGTTAGAACAGCTGCCATGGCATTGACAATTTTAATAGGAGATATAATCGCGATAACAGCAATAGCTGCCCATAACACAAAATAAACTGCAAAATAGCTTGCATTTGAAGGGGTATCAAGTAATTAGATAAAGTTTTCCGTTCCCAAAATCCTAAGCAATAAACTCTCGTACCGACGCCTTGCCCGTGCTACCGTCATCCTTGTGATCGTCCAGTGTATTAAGCTCTACGCCACGCTCAGTCCCACTGTGCTGCCGTGGCCTGTAGTTGTCAGATTTAGCAACACCAATTGTGTGTGTTTGATGGACATGAGTCTCGTGCGTATTCAATGTATCCTCCGATGGGCCTGATCGAATGTAGACTTGGTTGCCCAGATGGATTGGTTGAGGAGGTCGCGGGTGTGAGTTATGTATAGGGCCTGTACTGCGACTGTTTCCGCCGCTGGGCTCTGACCCGTATGCTGTAGAGCTTCCGATGCTCCATCCAAGAGCTCTTGCAAGTGGTCGGAGTGTTGAAAAGCTTGCGGCGCTGATGGCGAGTCCCATTTCGATCGTTGACCATATGGCGACGTCGAGTGTAGCCCCTATTGGCAATGTCTGTTAGACGTGATTTGGTTTGTGTCTAACCATGGGTGTAAGCTTACAAAGGAAGTCTGGGTTGAGAAATGTCCTCAGATATGCGATTCGAACGAAAACGGCTGCGCTTGCTCTAGAACCTCGTGTTAGTCTTTGGCCTTCACCACCGTAGTAGACTAGCAGGCAACTTACAAGCAGCCGAGTGCCATGAGAATCATCACAACCCATCTAATTCGTCTACGCAGCTGCAGCGGCCAGACAACAAAGGCCGGTAGCAGCGCAAATATCAGATCCGTCAGCACGCTGACAGCGCTATACAAGTATGCCAAGTCGACAATAATTCGTTGTGGGATACAATGGCCCGGCTTATCTTCATGCCAGTAACGCGAGATGGGTTGACATTGTAGCAGAGTGACGAAGAAAAAGATGATACCCGCGAGGATGACCAGCACGGACGTTCCGTATATCGTGTAACAGTGTGCTGGCCTGCAAACGATTCGCAAGAGTAAAGTGCCAAACGATAGTTTGGCCATGACCATGGTCAGGCCGAAGAAGATGTAACATAGCCACCAATACTGAAGATTCAATTGTAAGTAAATTGCGTATCAATTTGTCATCGCGATGATCCGACTTACTCTCTTTGCTACCGCGTAGTTCTCTTCCGTAAGGTCGGACCTGTGTCGTCCCGTGCCATAATGGACACCCGAATTCGAGCAAATGACGTAGCCGAGAAAGAAGGTCTAGAAAACAAGCGGTTAGATCCTCAACATCGCAGATCCTGTATGGCGGAATAAATAAAAAAGCAAAAACAGCGATCGGCGAAACCTACACATGCAGCCAACATCAGCCAGTCATCGACGCCAAATGCCTTGGACACAAATATTCGTGTATAAGTGCGCAACAAGACAATGGTCGCCGCCACTACAAAGAAAACTATATTCACAGCCAAAAGCTCGGTTCCTCTGTCGTCTGCCATTTTCGTTGGTGGCGTCGCAGCGGCGCGCTGCAAAAGGAACAATGGTCGAAGCTGGGTAGTGCGGGCCAGTGTTACGAAGCGGAAGCAGTTACATGATGCAAGTGCAAAACTGCAACACATACATGGCACGCAGCAACAGCCAGAGCATTGGGAGCAGAGAAGTCGCACGTCCAGGAGCACAGGAAGCTTTGGGTTGTTTTATCTGTCAAAACCTTAAAGGAGACCGAGAGTCTCCACACGTGATGGCAGGGAATCTGCCATAGCCGTTGGTGCCGTGGGGACCGCGTCTCGGCATTGTCTTCAAGGTGAAAGATTGTGCATGAAATTACTGGGCTGTTCAGTGGCTGCTCCGGAGCGGGCTCGGCTATTTGCCTGGTGGCTTTGGAGTTGACACATGCAGGCACGGGTGAGCGGACTAATACTCAGAGGGCGGCATCGGGCGTTGTGCTAAGAGAGACAACGAATGAGACATGGTTTCCAGCTCGAGCGGGGGAAAGAGCATGTGCTCGGAGACCTATTACTCGTAGTTCGTCTCAACTGCTGCTAAGAAGCAGCGTGTTGAAAAGCTTGCAATTGACCTTGGTCGACGGGAGGTGGCTACTGTATCCGTGTACCCTGGGCTCGAAAGAGTAAATCCTCCTGGATCGTCAATGCGGCAGGGTTATCACCAGCTCCGCCGCCCGTCAACAGCTTAAAGTTTTTGTTGGGGCCGTCGCAATATATCCACTGATGCATCCCCCCTGTTTACCAGGTTGGTCCTGCAGATCTACGAGAATAGGCTAGCCGAGGTGAATATGAAAATGGGGAGCACAACCCCGGACTGCCTTGCCCTTAGCGCCGCCACTTTCTGCGGAGAAAGATGGAACAGGTCTTGCGACGGGCAATTCTAATAAACAACGGTGCAGCTATTTTGTGTCACAGTTTTATCGCGCCGGCTAGAGCAAGGTAAATGAAGCAACTTGGTGTGGTGTTGCAAGTTTCTGCGTCAAACCGACCTCGCTCTGTCTCAAACCCAAATCTCGACGAAGGCCAATCCCTTCAAAGAGGCGGGTCGACCGAGGCCGCACAGATTCTGCAATTGGTAAACGTCGGCACTTGATGGGGTGTTGTCTGTGCGTGACAGCTTCAATGCCCGCTAGCAGGGGTTCAGCCGGGACGTTGTGGTCTCGTCTAGGAACCTATCACGGATTCGGAAGTAATAATCGCAAACATGCAGCCGTTGTAAGAATGACTCGTTTGGCAGAGCATGCAAGCCGAAGCATGACCGCGTACTCGTACTCCGTATATCTATACATAGTTGCAAGTAGACATGCACGAGTTATTTCCGGCCCTCGCTTGTCCGTCCTCACCCAACTCTTCCTCCGTAAGTCCACACATCACTACCCCAGCCGAGGATCAAACCTGACCCACGGACGGCGCGCCTCGCGCCATGAGAGCCGTGAATGCACATCTGCGGCGCGGTACTGTACCCATCCAAAGCAAAGCACAGTCAAAGCATAATTCTCGGAGGGCGCTCGACCCGTTCCTGATGGGCGGCCGGTTCCGTTAAATCAGTTATGAAAGCTACGGACCTCGCCAATTGAGTAATAAAATATCGAACACAACGGGAAGATGAGCATCAGCTGATTAGGCTAATCCTAGCGGCGTCAAAGGGGCCCCGAGAACTACCAGTCTACTCGTACGTCGCAGTGTGACGCTAGTGTCGAACGATGCGCGTATCTATTCGGCAAACTATTGAAACTTATTTGTATCGGCCAACCAATACCATCCACCTAAGCAATCTATTGCCAACATGCGAAAGCAGCTCCTGAATAATTCGAAACAGCACGACACACGTATCAATTATCAACTATCAACAGGGACACATTTATATGCCGTGGTACGTAATCCCTTTGCAAAAAGGGGGCAGCTATTTACGGCGTATCAGGGTCAGGGCGATTACCCCAAACTCTCTCGGTAATTCCTTTGACAGCAATCTGGTCGCTTCTCGGTTCTAATTCGAGGACTGTGATGCTGTTTTCTCGTCCTGCCTTGGCCACCGATCCGGGCAGATACAGTGACTGCTGCGGCCCGACTACCCAATATCTACCTAGATTAAATCCATTCACCCAAACCACGCCCCTCGTACCACCAGATACCTCGATATACGTATCCCGAGTAGCAGGGTCATCGTCAGAGGAGCCGCCTACTGAGAATGAGCCTTGATAAAACACCGGCCCAACTTTGTCAGAAGCAAGATTTGCCGGCGAGTCTGACTCAAACTCTTCCAGCTCGCTCAATGGCAGCGAAATGGACTCCCAACCGCGAAGCGTCTCGCCACCAATAGTTACAGCGCCCATGATCCCCTTGTACGGGTCGCGGAGCATGTTTGGCGTATTAGACCAGCGATTCCAGTAGTTTACGCGACCCATGTTCTCAACTAATAGCTGCAACTTGTCACCGGGTTGAAGAGCCAATTCCACGGCTGCAGGCTGCGTGTAAAAGCTGTCAATAACTCCTGTGCGCGCACCATTAACGTAGACGAGAACACGGTCTCGTGGGCGATCACCAGGCTGAAGCACTCCAGACACAGCCTCTGTGACATTGTGTTCATACAAGACGAAGCCGTATGCCTGTCCAAATTTTTCCATTACGATGGGTGCCGAGCAGGACGCTCTCTTTTTTGCAGGAAGGTCAAACAGGTGAGACTTGGCTGAAAGCTCAAATTCTGGGATTTCCAGCATCGGCGCGTTCTTTGGCGGCTCAGGTATAGATCCGTCAGGGACGTGGCGTTTAATCTCGTCACGAATCTTGAAGTACAAGTCATTTGTTCGACCGCTTTCATCAAGAGGCGAGCCGTGGTCGTAACTCGTCGTCCAGGGCACTGTTCTGTTTTCCCACAGCGCGCCGGTACTAAAGCCAAAGTTGCTGCCGCCGTGCCACATGTAGAAACTAAACGAGTTATTGCCAGAGAGAACAAAGTCGATGTCATCAATATACTTTTGTGCCAATTTTTCGTTTCCGACAGTCGTGTAGTGCGGTGCATCCGGACCCCATTTGTCAGACCTGACCATATAAAACTCGCCAACTACTAATGGACCAAGGGACGTCGGGTCTGTGATGGTATCATCTCGAGCTTTGAAAGCAGATTCTGGGTCTCCATCGGGCTCTGCAAGCACGCCTGGAATATAGCCACCTTCTAGGTACGCTTTTGCGCCACCGTCGGTGGTATAAAGCGGAATGTCAAAGTATTCCCCGACCATGTCTCGCATCGCAATCTTGTAATCCATATCTTCGCCAAATGATCCGTATTCATTCTCAACCTGGACCATCAAGATAGGTCCACCCTCTGTGACCTGTAAGTGTTTCAGGTCCCGGGCAAGGTTTGCAATGTAATTCCTCGAAGCTTCCAAGAATGGCTGATTGTTGTCGCGGATGACTATTCCGGGGACCTGTGAGAGCCACCACGGGTATCCGCCCCATTCGCGTTCGCCGCAGACATACGGACCAGGACGCAGTACAATCTTGAGACCCTCTTCATCAGCAAGCTGACAAAACTCGGCAATGTTATTTTCCGGCTGATCAGATGTCCATTCGCCCTGCTTCGGCTCCAGTTCGTTCCAGAATGTATATATAAAGATGGTGTTGAGTCCCATTGCCTTGGCCTTTACCAACCGGTCGCGCCAGAAAGCAGGCGGGATGCGC
The DNA here is from genome assembly GCA_023628775.1 of Lecanicillium sp. S3808. Lineage (NCBI taxonomy): Eukaryota > Fungi > Ascomycota > Sordariomycetes > Hypocreales > Cordycipitaceae > Lecanicillium > Lecanicillium sp. S3808. The sequence goes on from JAMAJY010000017.1 coordinate 467,213, forward strand.
TGGGGGTCCATTTCACCTCCAATCATAATATATGGCTCCCCGTGTAAGAGGAATTGGCGAGAGTTGTATGTGAAAGCCGGCGGTTTTACATCTCCAGTTGCGGCGGATGGGACTACCGACGTGGCCAGGAGCCAGGCGGCTGTAATGAGTCTTGCCAACATGGTAATTTGTTATTAAGCTTTATGTCTTCTAGCTTGTAACAGTAAATGCTGCGGCCAGAAGTCGACTTATATGTGCTCAAAATCTCCCGTCGGGTACCGGAATAAGCTCCCCACGGGTTGGCCCACTGGCGATGGCTCCGATCTAGCCTCGTTAGGGAGGTCGACGGCAGAAATTCACGACATCCGCAGTCGCAGTCCTTAGGGCGACATCCGCGGGGTACATTTTATACCAGAGTTATCTACAAAGGTGCACTCGAGTGCGCTGTTACAACGTTGCATCTACATGCACCTTATACCGAATTGCCTAAACCGGCGCGGATGTCGGCACGGTACAATCAATCCGTTGCTGAGTATCGGTATTTATTGTGGCAAAATATGTAAAATTCAATGCACAGCTAATACAGGATATACTAAGCTCTATTTCTGCCGCTCATGTAAATGCAAGTCTATCAACAGCAACTCCATTAAAGGCAAATATGAAACATTACCACGCCCTACACCCTACGGGTTCCCCTTCTCATTCTCAGTAACCGTATCCATCTGAGTCAGAATACCTCCGTCAGTAGCACCACCCTGTCTTTGAGGACGATTCTCCTCAGACATGGCAACAGTGCTAGACGATACGGAAGCCGCAGACTCCGAGTCGGATGACGACTCTGGCTGCTGTACGGCCCTCTCTTCATCTTCAATGTCGTAATCTGCCGGATTCACCTCCTCGTTCATGCGCTTCTCGTCTTGCTTGTTCGGTGTCGGTGCAAACTTGCTCTTCATACGAATACCTTTGCCGTACTTGTAGAACAAGAATGGAATAATGGCAAGTAGCGCACCAACGCCGCCAATCAGGCTGCCACCACCGCCGACGCCCAGTGCTGAAAACATCTGGTTTGTGAATAATGGCGCAGCAGCACCGCAGGCAGATCTAGCGATGGTGTTGGCCGCAATAGCAGAAGCGGCGTACATGAGGTAGACATCGACGAGGTAGTTGAGGTATGAGACGAAGATGAGAAGCATGCAGGTTGACAGGAAACCTCCTGCGATGGTCGGGACAATCCAGTGAACAGAGCTGGACATAATGTTAGCGTTTGACTTGGCGACTTTGACGATTTGAATCTTTCGAAACTTACTTGTATTGCGCAGACCACGCAAGCCAAAACATGGCGATAAAGAAACCAATTCCACCAACCATAGCAAGCGGCAAACGGTCTTCGGGTTCCATGTCCTCAAACTTTAGCTTGCCCATCTCAACCATTTTCGCACGGCGGCGCGTGTCGTACATGACAATCAAGCCGCCGACACAGGCACCAACAGCCGTGCCAATGAGCGGCAGCTCGCCCACACCAGAATTCCAGCCACGCTTCTGCTGGAAGACAATGGGGTAGATGCTGAAAAGCATGTACAGAAGCGTATATACGACAGCCAGATAAATAGCGCAGAGGAAAGAGATTGGGTCAAACAGGATAAACCAAGGTCTGGTCAGTGCAACTTTGTACACGGCCGCGAGGGTGCGGTCTTGCTCTTCGGCGGGCGCTTTGACATTCTCGTAGCCGGGAATCTTGAGTTTACGAATACGCCTCGCCTTGCTGATGAGGATGGTCGGGCCGTGAGTCTCGGGGATAGTGAGTAGCATCAGCTCAGTAAAGGCACCCAGCATGAGCAGCACGTAGAAGCTCCACTGCCAGTCCTTCTTGAGCTCCAAGAAACCCGAAATCACAGGTCCCAAAGCAGGGCCAATCCAGACCATGGTTGAAAAGCCAGCCATGGCGTTGCCGCGCTCAACGGGGTCCCAAAGGTCAACCAGCACACCGGGCGCATTGCTCAGCGGTGCCGACACAAAAGTCCCCGTTAGGAAGCGACCAACAAGTAGGCCTCCAAAGTTGGGGGCAAACGCGCACAAGAAGTTGAACACATTATACAAGGTAAAGGTGATGTAAAATACCCATCGTCGGCCGTAAAACTCGCTCAGAGGCGCAAAGACGAGCGGCCCGGCGCAGTAGCCCAAAAGAAACAGCGTAATGGTCAGGCCAGCGGCGACTGTCGATACGCCAAACTGGATAGAGATGGACTGAAGCGTGCCGCTTGGCGACGAAGAGGCAAATGTGGCGTTGAGAACCAGCATCACCGCAGTAATAGTCACGGTGAAGCGACGTGGCGTCGACCAGTTTTGCGGATTCTCGACGTCGCCGGGGCCAAAGTCGACATTTCCATTTTCGTTGAGATACGGCGGGTTGCTTGAGTCGAGTTGTTTTGTCCGATAGGGTCGGTTTAGTGGCTTCGAGAGAATACGATGTATAGGCGCCATGATGACGTCGCGGTAGTGTATTGGTTACCCTTTGCCCAGACTCAAAGAGTGTTGTATCGAGATATTGTGACGATGTCAGAGTTATAGTTGAAGCGCCATGCGCTATCAGGCACAATACAAAGGATAGATGATAGGAACAAGAAACACAAAAGGGCAAAGGCAAGTATTATTAAAGAAGCAGCCAAATGAAAAACATTTGACTCTTTCCCACATTAAAAGGACGCTAAGTCGGCCATCAGACTACCGAGCATTCCGATCCCCCATCGGAAATAAAACAGAAGCTCACCAAGTATGGTCAGACATGCAAATTATTGGCTCCATCCGCGGACGAATCGACGTCGCGACCGAAGCCATCGACCGAACCAGAAAGGGATCACATATTTAGGACCGGTTCCGACCAGTCTATCATATTCTAAAGGCCGCATTACCCGCTAACGACCTTTACGATTAACCAGGAGCCATAATAGTAAAAACCCTCTACGGTGCATTTTTCCGTGGACTTTGTCGGCTTCATCGGAGGATCGGAAGCGCGAACGGTAGATAGAAAAAAAAAAAAAACACTGGAGTATCGGTCTTGACGTCAGCGACCTGTCACGTCAAACGGCGTGGGGCAAAGGACGGCAATTTTCTGCCGGATGACAACGCCCCGCGGGCTTGTAAAGTGGTTTTTCTTACTGGCTTTACTTGGGTACAGCAATTATTATCCTTTGCTTTTCTGAATTAGTAATACCAACACCGCACCGTCAGCTTTTGCGCGCCCAAGATGCCTCCCACGAACGTTCTGTTGCCATCTGATAACTGCTGCACGTGAGGCCAGGGTGCGCGATGGCGTCACGTCACAGAACTGCCTAAATAGGAAATATTTGGTCGGGCTATCTTTTCAATCTTGATGTCTCATCCAGCTCCCCGCGGGCATCCTATAATCCGCGAGATAGACCGTGTCGTCGCTTTAAACTCATCTCTACGCACATGTATTTGTACTGGTACAAGGTCACCTTACGCAATTGTCAAGGTCAGGCATACAAATACGAGCAACAGTGCGTATGATAAAAACATGATGAAACATTTGATATGACTATTCATAAACACCTGCGTCTCAAACTCAATACTGTACACGAAACAAAAAAAAATCAAAACACCGGTTCCACATCCAGTGACACTTGTTAGATGTTCTCCTCGTGGGAGTTGTGACCGTTGGTATCATCAGCCGGTCGTTTCTCACCCTTTTCTTCGCTTGCGCCGTCATGCGCCCCGGAGCCAGCTGCTACGCTCATGTGGCGGAAGTAGGCTGGGTCTCGCTGTTTTCTTGTGATGTAACCCTCGGGTACCCATTTAGAGCTATTCCATGCCTTGACGTTCTCTTGGCCGTACATGCGGTCCACATTCTCCAAGGTGAGCGTGCGCGACTCGTACAGGAAGAACCAAACCAGCACCGCAGCCGCCAGATTTGTGCCAAAGAAGACATAACCGTAGGCGTATCCAATACCAGCATCCGCAAGAGGAGTAAGGAAACCAATCATGACTAGAAGAGTGTTAGACGCGGTTATACCAAATTTATCAGTTTCAGTGAGGTCTGTAGTTTCAAACTTACAATTTCCAAGCCAGTTTCCAGCAGTAGCAAGAGAGGCCTGCTTGGCACGGGTGCGAAGCGGGAAGGTTTCGCCAATAACAACCCACGCCATAGGACCCCAGGTGCCCGCAAATGAAGCGATAAACATGCAAGCCGAGACAATCATCACAATGCCTGTGGCAGGGTTTTCGGTAGGCGGCAAGGCTGTACCAACTGACGCAAAGATCAGAAGCCATCCTGCCTGCCAAAGAGCACCGATAAACAGAGGCCAGCGACGACCGTACTTTTCAACCACGTAGAGTCCATAAAAGGTCGTGACGACGTTGACGGCACCCAAAATCAGCTGTGTGAGAATGGGATCGTCAATGCCCGCAGACTCAAAGATAGTGGCACCGTAATAGAAGAAGTAGTTGACACCAGTCCACTGCTGGAGGAAATGAATGCAGATTCCAAGCAGGGTTCGGTAGAGTGTTTTGGGGACGGTCGATTTCGGAGAGAAGCATTCGACCCAGGTTCCCTGGCCGACTTGACGCTCCTTCTCGAGAATCTCCTTCATCTCGTTAAGATCGTCCTCTACAACCTCGGCGTGGGGATCATCCTTCAGGCCACGCAATCGCGCCATTGACATGCGTGCTCCGTCCCAATTGCCGCGTCCAGCAAGCCAACGGGGGGACTCTGGAACTACCAAAATACCCAGCCCTAGAGGGAGCGAAAACAAGATGCCGATGCCAATGACGATGCGCCACGACGCGCTCGAGTCTTCGATGTTGCGCACACCGTAGTTGATGATATTTGAAACCAAGATTCCGATGGTGATCATGAGTTGATAAGAGGCAACGATCGCACCGCGAATCTCTTTGGGGGATGATTCAGATTGAAACATTGGGACACCGACAGAGAGGTTTCCGACACCCAGACCAGCAACGAAGCGGCCCATCATCATATGAACCCAGCTCTGCATGGCCGTAATCTGAATGACGTTACCAATGATGAAGACGGCCACACCAAAAGACATGCTTTTGCGACGGCCCCACCAATCGGCAGTACTGTTATTCTTGTTAGCATGTGTTGGGGGTGCTTGAGGATGTATCCTTGAGTAACTTACTAGGCACCGGAAAGGGCGCCAAGCAAGGAGCCAATACTCATGAGCGAGACAACAAGCGACTGGATAATAGGAACCCATTCCTTTTCGCCGGCGCTATTCGTCTGTGCAAATCGATTGATAAAGTCATCGAACAAGAGCATTCCTGAAATCTGTCCGGTATCGTAGCCAAAGAGGAAGCCACCGATCGAGGTGGTGGCACCGAGGAGGATGGCCTCGGCACCGCACTCGGCGCCATTGATGGTGACGGAACTAAAGGAAAAAGACAAGTTAGTGACTGCTTGCGGTTGGTTCGGCGCAGAAGGTGTCGACATACGTCTTGCCCAGCATTTTGACGGTTGTCGAATGATGCGAGTCTCAAAGGGCTGTTGTAAGAAAAGACTTGACCTTTCAACGGGCAGGAGCGTAACAAGTACGAGTAGGAGCAGACTTAGAAGCGGCCAAGCGATATTATAAGTAACGCAAGGAATAAACACTGGGGTAGGGTCATCGGCGTCGCCGCCGGTCCAAATAACGTTAGTTGCACCACAACTTCTCGTAAAGCGATTGGATGGCAACCGCGTGGACAGAGCTCGAGAAAGGGAAAAAAGTAAAAGAAGCCCATCGGAAAGGTCCACATATCATCTGCTTGGCGGGACCCAGGTGAGGGAGGTGAGGCGAGGGCGTTCGGCAGAGGAGGCTGCAGTCCTACTCATACTCGTACGTGATCCTGGGCTAATCCTGACGTGGCTTGGCAAGCGTCATGGATATATCACTGCCGCGTGGGCGGCGCGTGACTGCGAGAGAGAAGGATCGCGGGCTGCAAAATGCTGACGCTGAGGCGTTTCTACTGGCCACGAAACGCATTATTTGATTACTGGCCAAAGGCAGGGCGTTGATTCTCAGGTCGACATTGTGCTTGCTCGAAAGGGCTGTCTGTCTCACAACTTGTCAGTCAAACGCTCCAGTTTTAGCACGAAACTACCGTCAATAGGGGTTTGTTCTAGGTTTTCAGTGGAACGCAGGGCCGCTACAGCCTCGAGAGAACGCCCACCGGCCCCAAAGTATCGCTCTATGCCGTGGGTCGCGTAGGGATAGTCGTCGCGAATAATGTCTTGTTATTCTGAAAGATGCAAGATAGGCACAGTGGGCAGAAAAGAGGTCCATCGGACCGAATTAGGTGGACAGTGTCCATCGCCCATCTTGGCCTGACAGCCCGGCAGTGGCTTGCTGTCGGGCCGGCATTTGACAAGGGCCAGGGTTGACAGCTGGCCATGCATGACTGCAGTACGGAGTACAAACGAGAATGGTTACTCGTACGTCCGTCTCGTGCAGCAGAATGGCGTATTCTACGCGCAAATCCGTCAAATCGCTACTCGAGCTGTATTCCTAAGCCTTCGACGTATTGAGGCGTAACTGTGCGACAGACTGGGCGGGACATTTTACTCCAGGCCTTGCTGTTGGACGAGTGTACAGTACTCGTACGTGCTGTGCTGGAGCAATTACTGCATCAGTGGCTGCGCGAGTCAGCGCTTTGTGGTGGCGGTGACGTCATTGCTACTTTAAGCTTAAACGTACTCGTACTTGAGCCTCACTCTCGCCGCGCTGGCCAAGCAGCCCCGAGAATGGCCCCGTTGAGAGAGCTTTGGTCCTCTCGTACAGACTCTCCTGGGACTTGTATTATTTGTAACAGGCACAGGTAGGGATGAAGAATTTACCATCGCCCAGGGTCCGCAACAGGTTCCCCAGTAAATACCCAGTAATCTCCAACACCGCCACGAGGTTGTTTTTTGCTGAAAATTGAAAACTTGCCATATTTGGTTCGTACCAGTCAGACCCCGGCAAACCCACTGTTAAGATACAAGCCTTTACGAATACTCGTATATCTCTACTAGTACTAGTATTCTTCTTGTCCCAGCGTTGGATCTACAAGTAAATCTAACACCTTCTCTAGCAACAAATCACCCATGCGCCCCGTACTCGTTATCAAAGCTCCGCAATCCCCCTCCCGCCGCCTGGTCAAAACACCAACTCCATGACGACTAAATACCTCAAAATGCGGGATTCACCCCATCATGCCCCGGGTTCTCCAGCTTTGCACGCAGTAGAATCCCCGGCCAGCTTGCTTTGGGGTGTTTGTCCGAGTTTGGCCACGTCATCTTATCAGGCATGACCGCCTCCCCTCGAGCCTGGCAAACCACCGCGTCCGCCAGCACGCGCTCGATTTCCAGGCGTGGTAGATGCTCCTGTATCTGGGCCAAATAGCTGGCGTTTCCCAGTTTGTCTCTCGTCGCCGGAGAAAAGTCCGAGAGCACGCCCAATCTCACTAGTCGCGTAAACGGGTCGATTCGCTCCGCTATACCAGGACTTGTATGCAGGGCGATGGCACTCCAGACCTGGTGGCTGTCCTGTTCAGATACACCATTTTCCAATAGGTGCGATTTTGCTGCATCTGCGCCTTCCACTTCGAATCTTTGAGGGCCGTTGTAGGCATCGCAAGTGCCGAGGTCGTGGCATATGCACGCGGCAAAGAGGAGAGCGAGATTGTCATCGTTGAACTCGTTCATGGTGCCCTCTTTCAACCCTATCCAACGTGCAAGGAGATAGACTCGGAGCGAGTGATTGAAAATCGGCCTCGATACACTGCGCCACGCGAGCCCGAGTGCTGTCTTGCAAATGTCCCTGTTGGGAATGCAAGACTGCACACTACTGTGTAGAACCGGCTCTTTTTGTGAGCTATCCATGGGTGCAGTGACCTTTGTTTCTTGCAAGTTTGTTTCTCGGCGTCTTCTAGGTACGTATACGTACGGACGCTGCCGACTTCAGCCCCGCGCCTTTTCTTCGTCAGTTGACGCCCTCCAGGCGGGGCTCGAAGATCGGTCGCATTATACTCGTCGGATACCCTTGAGCTGCAGCTTCACACTTGTAAATAATGTTTGCGGCGGGGAAGCAAGGTTGACTGATTTTGAGTATTGCAAAGTAAGGAATAGAATACAAATCCAAGTAGCGGGGCACTGATACGAGACAAGAGAGGTATCGCCAGCGTGTAAATGTCGCAACCTGCGGAATTGCGAGATACTTGCACTACCCTATACTCAGAAGCGAAGACACTCCATTGTAGGAATAAACCTAAGTCGGTCTTCAGGTCGGTGGATATCGTAAATGAATGTGTTTGAGAGAACAAGCAGGCCTGCTCAAACAGGTCCCCAAAACAGAGCCAAAGTAGCCAGTTTGAACAAACTAGTCTCTAGCACTTTAACCTGGAGTGCAACGCGATATACCAATTCAATTCATGGAACTGCAACTTTTCTACGGATACAATCTTCTCAAATACATGTCAATCCATCACGCGACATATTACCTTTGTATATTTGCCTTTATTTGCAAGGTCGCTGTACTAACCACAGCCGGCCATCCAGCTACCGCAAACAGCCAACTCAAAGTTACCCGGATCACCGCGGCGCAAAGCTTCGCCGCAATGCCAAGTTTCGCCCGAGCGACTTGGAATGAGACAACGTAATCACTAGCGGGCTTTGCCAAGTGGTTTGGCGGCACAACAAGTGAAGCGGTACAGGCTGCAAAAGCAGCCAAGCACCAATCAATGCCCTGGTTCTGTTGGCTGTCGACTGTCCGGGATAAGCGTCTTGGCGGATGATGCTTTAAGCATGATCAGCACTGTCACCCCAAGAAGTCGCCATGGCTCGCCACTGCGCGGCTTACGTCGCTGGGCGCACCATCAGCGCAAGTCTATCATTGCTAAAGCTGTCTTCCAAGAGAATGGTGACGCCGGTGGCACCATATCCTGGGGAGAAGTCTCGGGGATGCCGGGATTTGCGCTTCCTTCATAAAGGGTACCCAGCTCTCCCCGCATTTTAAAGACGTTGCCTTACCGTTCCATCGTCGATTTGACCCAGATTCTTTTGTTTAACCGTTCAACTTACTCTTGTGTTCACTTTTCTGGCTGAGACGCTGTCTTGTCCAGTTTCTCCTCGATACGCCCCCCTCCTATATCCTCTCGCCACTTGCCGCATGCCACGACTATTGTCTTCTATTCTGCAACAATGAACGTGCTCAGAAAGGTTGGCAGTTGGGTTGCCCCTCCGCCCAAGCAAGCGGAAGATGGGCGTGACCAGTGGCCCTCGCGGGCCGCTTACCTACTCGCTTCGTGTGGTGGCGCTGTCGGAATGGGCAACATGCTGCGATATCCATCTCAAGTCTACAACAACAATGGCTTACAGTGGTTCGTACCCTATCTCATGGCAGTCTTCCTGCTCGCCATTCCCGCAATGGCCCTCGAGATTGCCGCCGGCAACGCATACCGTGGTGGAACTGTGACGGCGTACAACTCAATGAGTCGTCGCATGAAAGGTATCGGGTTCGCACTCAACTACGTCGGTCTTGTCGTCGTCGTTTACTTTGTTCCCATCCTTGCCTGGGCCATGGTATACTTCCAAAAGTCGTTTACAAGCCCTCTGCCCTGGGCCGGTGATACGGAAAACTGGTTCATGTATGAGGCAGTTGGCGCTGTTGACCCAGAGAAGTCTAGCCGCTGGGTAATTTACCCAGGCATCGCACTGGATGGTCGTCTTGTCGGTTGGAACGCTTTTACCTGGTTCATCGTCTGGCTCTGCATGTTCCGAGGCGTTGGCTTGACTGGTCGTGTCGTCTACTTCACCATGGGCCTCCCCGTCGTCATGATGATTATCCTCATCGGTCGCGGCGTCTCACTGGAAAACGCTGGCGAAGGTGTCAAGCTGTACTTTGCCAGCTGGCACAGCTCAAAGCTCGCTCAGACAAAAATCTGGCGAGAGGCCGTTGGACAAGTCTTCTTCTCCACTGGAGTCGGTTTTGGCTACTATACTGCCTATGCTTCCTACAACCGCAAGTTCTCCAACGCCTCTCAGGACGCAGTCATCATTGTCCTGTTCAATACCATGTTTGAGTCTCTAGCCGCATTTGCCGTCTTCGGCATCATTGGCTACATGGGCATGACGCCGGCAGAGACAGGTGAGCTTGGTAGTTATGGACTCGGCTTCATGACATATCCTCAAGCCTTTGTCGAGATGCCTGCATCGAACTTCTTTGCCGTCATTTTCTTCTTTACCATTATGCTTCTCGGTATTAGCTCCTCCTTTGCCATGCTCGACGCCGTCATGACACTGTTGATGGACTCTCCATTCGCCAAGAAATGGGGCCGCCCGTGGGTCGCCACCATTTTGGTCTCGATTTGCTTCCTCCTCTCTCTCCCATACTGTGCCGAGTTTGGATATTGGTTCATGGATGGTATTGACCGATGGATCAACAATGTCGGGCTAGTTTTTGTCGTCTGGGCCGAGTGTGTTGCGGCTACTACAGCGTATCGCTATAAAGATGTTGTCGGCCAAGTCGGATACCCTTCCTTTGCTGCCTACAACGTTGGTTATCTGGGAGGGCAGCTCTTGGGCATCATTGTCGGACACGCTGCCAATCCGTGGGCTGGCGCGATTGCAGGCTTTGGCACATATGCTGCCGGAGTAATCGCCTCTTTGGTTCTTGCAAAGACTCCCGACTCGCCTGGCACCCCGAAGCGGATGAGCAAGAACAAACACCTTTCCGTCCTTTACTACAATGCCTTTTACTCGGTAAGCTTACTTTTTCCTGCACACAACTCACTTAAAAACATAATCTAACCTGTCACAGGGTAACCAACTAAGACATGATCTCAACACGGTGATTGGCAAAGGCAAGAACTGGAGACTCCCGTCCTTCTGGGCGCCGCTTCTACGCTACATCTCGTCGCCAATCTTGGCCATCATCTTCAGCTTGGCATACCCTACCTTCCAAGAGGTCAGCAACGACCCCTTGTACATTGTCGGCTTCATTGTGGCGCATTTCCTGCTTGTGTGGATTGTAGTTGGGTGGCTGGTCCCGTCGTGGTTTGACGTTTTTGTTATCCCTGAGCGCCGTGATGACTGGAAGCAGCCCTACGCTCCCAACGTTCTGCGTGAAACTAGAGATGAAGATGATGCGGAGAGCTCGGAAAACGGGTTATCACCAAAGACGTCTGAAAAGTAAATTGACTCGCAAGGCCATTGTAAGCAGGTGTGGCTTTTTGATTGCTGTCTCAAAGAGAATGTTATATGGTCCAGATTGCCCATTAGACAGCGCAGACTGTAGATGCACACATGAATGCATAGTATCTGAATTTCAACGCATTTACGTATAAACCGCGTTGCAGCATGCTGCAGCTGCCACACCTATTCACGGTGCTGGCTGTGCTAGAGGTAACCCGCTGATCGGCGTGTGGTGGCGACTGATTGACCTCATCCGCTTCCCCGCATGGCATCATAACGATAGAGTTTATGGGGCAGTACCACACGTCTGATGTTAAGCATAACCGCCCGACGACTATGTAATCCCGGGGTTTCCCTTCAAAATTGCACTTCCTTTCCCTTAGGATTGCCGCATGCCAAGAGGGTTTATTGGCGTTGTTACAGTTACGGGCAAAAGGTCGCGTGAGGCCGATACAGTGCACAACTACAGTAACAAAGCGAATCAAACGAAACAAACAGCGAAAAGCAATATAAACGACCACAGACACTAGCAACAGATTTAGCGGCATGATGATGCGCTTATTTCTCACAATTATCGCACTCGCCATCACAGCGGCAGCACTACCCGCGCCGCCAGCAGTTGTACGTTGCCAACCAATCTACCTTCAACGGAGCAGCAGCAACTAAAACACATATTTCATCAGTCTGTTGTAAACCCGTGCACATGGGGCGTAAGTTCAACCCAACAACCTTTGCGAGTTACAGAAACTGACTTTGAGAAAGCCCACATATTGGTGCAACGCCCCCAACGAGCCGAAATGCGGACTTACATCAGAGGATTGTCAGAAATACGCAGTCGAGCCACTTAAAGCAGAAGAAAAGCGGCAAGATTTTATCAAGTCGATACCGTCTGAGAACAGAGAAGCGTTAAAGTTTGCGCGAGTCGTATAAGGCAGGATATTGGCGAGCACGTTGTTGGTGGCGCGCAGAGAGCAAAGACTGTTGGAGAGCACTGACACCGGATACTGCACATGCACTATACCTTTACATAATTTTTAAATTATTGATACCCAATTTGCACTATAGCGCTTGCATTTAATTGTTGGTGCTTTTTTTGAACTGCTCAGACAATCGCGTCAGCGAGGGTCTACAACGACTTTTTCGACAAGGTAATTGCCATGGTCTGAAGGCAACAACACGATGATTCTCTAGGGGCGAGTCTCTTTAAATACTTACAAATACAAAATGCATATCTCGGCCGTCTTAACGCTGCAGGGCTTTGATTTACGTGCGGCTGAGGTGCGAAAGAAGCATAGCCGCCCAAAGTCCAGCACGGCTGAAATGAACACCTCTTTGTGTCTATGCCCTCCTCAGCCCTGTGTTTAAGACGACGTAATTTGCCAGCTATAATTGTACCACGTATTCTTGTCTTCTAATGCTGTTCTCCATGCCTTGCAGCGTTTACGAAAACATTGACAAACAGCCTACTACAAAATGTCATCGCCACAGCAATTAGCCTCCTCGCCGCTGTCCTCTGGAGCACTAAACAGACAGCCCGTCAACTACGAAACCAAACCCCCACTGGTTACAGCTCATTATGCCTACGTGGAGCCACAGCACGCGCACCCGACGGCATACTGTGTATTTGACATGCTGTTTAAGCTAGTAATGAGCCTCTGTTTGATTGGAAGTGTCATCGCCCTTGTGAGCATCGCCGAGTCAAATAAGAAGGCGGAGCGTCTTGTTGACAGGCTCGACTATATATCGAATGATTTGGAGGCTATAACGAGTGAGTTGGATTATATACACAGATCAATGGTAACTTGAGAGTCTAGCTTAAGAGCAGACACTTGTTGCCGGGAGATTATTTTCGCTTCAACCTGGAGTTTCTCGCTGGTGACAGAGTCTGGAGACTTGATATATTTTTGCTCCTGCTGTTTACATAAGTTGAAGAGGAGTTGTATATTATGCGAAAAAGTCCAATATAACCAAATCACATCCTTTCTGTTTTCTCAATTGCAAGAATACCTTTCCAAAAGTGCGACGATTTCCATATTTCCAGCCCTCCTCGCAATATCTATAGCCTTCTCACCAAACACAAAATCCCTAGTCTTGTTTGGATTACAGCCATGTTCAAGCATCAGTCGCACAATATCAACCTTGTCGTTCTGGCCAATCTTCTTATCACAAATCACCGCAATAAGAATAGGCTGGCCAGTAACCTCCGCCGCATTCGGATCAGCACCACCCTCAAGCAAACAACGCGCAAGATCCAAACGGCGACTCGTCACGGCATCGGAAAACACAGACGTGCCCGTGACAGTTTTGGAGTTTGCATTCGCTCCATACTGCATCAAAAGATACACAAGCTCCGGACACTTGTTGTACTTATTGCAAGCATCGCATAGCAGCGACGAGCCAGTGATATCTTTGCCGTTCGAGTTTGCGCCCTGGCTTAGCAGCAAGTCAACCATTTTTACGTCCACGTTTTCAATCGCAATGGCCAGTAAAGGCTGGCCTGAAATGTCCTTTGCGGTGATTTTGGCGCCGTGCTTGAGCAAAATAGCTGCCATGTTCACATCCCCTCGCCGCACGGCTTTTACAATCGCCTGCTCACCCGCAATGTCTTTGACATTTCCGCCAGCGCCGTGCTCAAGGAGGTATTGTACAGCCGCGACATCGCCAGAGGCCACAAAATTCATCATGAACGGCTGCCCAGTTATGTCTGCCGCATTTGGTTTCGCTCCATACCTTTGCAGCATGTTGGCAATCTCATAATGGCCCATGGTGATAGCCTTGAATAGCGGCGGAAGTTCTCTGTTTCCCCGTTTTGTCGCATTGGCACCCGCAGCGAGAAGGGTGCTCACAATATGGAGATGATTGCTCTGAATAGCAAGATCTAGCGCCGTGTCGCCATCTTGATTGGTGCCGTTGACGTTTACACCTTGAGCAACCAGTGCAGCGACATTGTCGAGATCTCCTCGCGCAGCGGCTCCGCATAGAGCAGGGACGAATGGCTGCGACTTGGAGTAAAAGGCATTTGCAAGTGCCCTAAATGGTGCAGCGAGATCGTACGTTCTGCTGCCACTGGCGTTGTTGCCGTCAAACGGAGAGCCACGCCCGTATGAGATGGTTACCTTGACGGATCTGTCCTCGGGATAGGGTGGCGGGTCCTCGCGCTTTCGGATAGGTAGTTTTATGTCGGCAGGTTCGGGATTTACTTCGGTTTTGTGATCAATTTGAAGTAAAGATGCTTCTTGTGTAGCTCGGAGTGCTTTTGTAGCTAGCTCCTTTGAGTTGGGAGAGTGTAAATGCTCATCTTGAAGCTTGGGACCATTACTGTAGATGCGTTAACTGACCGTGTTGGTGATGAATAAAAAACGAACGTACTGAATAATTATACCAGCGTAGCAATTAAACAACTGTGTGTAAGCTTCAACAAAGATTACAGCCGCACTTACAAAAGTGCTGAGCACCTCTAGCTCGGCTTCCCGGGGCAGAAACGTGGCGTGTTTAAATAGTGGTGCGGATGCATCGTTGCAGGATGAAAGTGCATCGATTATCGCGCTCTTGAAAGAATCAGAAATTTGATTCTCTGCCGCCGCGTTGTTGATATTGGCGATGCTATCAGCGTATGCTTCAAGGAGGTTCTCGAAAGAAAGGTTGTGTGTTAAGTTCAAGCCACCATGAAGTTCTATGTTGGTAAACGTTGCCTGTAAGTTGTCTTTGTTGTCATGCACTTCTTGGATTATTGCCGTCGCGAGTGTGGATATATCGGAATCCATCTTATCTGCCTGTGTATCGAGAGGGACGCGCATTGTTAGAGTAGTTGACGCAAATGGTGCAGTTTGTGTATATGAAGCGTCGTAGGCTGACACGGGAAATGATCTAAACAAAGTACGCTTTATAATTCAGATGAACTCGATAAATCGACCATACGAAGGACGAGAAATGCCACTATATATACTTCCCCGCAATAGTGGTGGTGTTGTCACTCCTTCATCCAAACTAACCAACGCCACGATCACAAGGCTGGCGCGGACGCTGACGCGGACACACTAACAGCGTCGTCCTCCATTGCGTGGTGCACGCGACGCCAACCAAGCTCAGGACAGCCTACGCAGAGGTCTAGTAGGCTGCCAGTTTGCATGAGTTTCATTGGCGCCTTGTAAGGCTGAACTGGATCGGCTACATTACCCCAGCTTTTGGGTCGCTGTGGATCAGAGGCATACTATACAAGAGGTGGGTTGAATGAAACGCGAAGCGTGCCAGTGTAGGGTATATCGTGTGAATTGGGTATATCTGACTGTTAGTCTAATCGAAAACAAATGAAACAGTTTCCAAAGTGTCGTATGACAGTGACACCCCCCATTCTCGCTCAATCACTCTTCTTTTTCAATCCCAAAGCTCCCCTCCAAGACCATCTCCTCTTCCTCCGCTCACCATCTTCATCCTGTACTTCTTCCACCTTTGGCCAAGGCCACATACCGGGAAGCGGCAAGTCATCAAAGATGGCATTAAAATTATCCCCAGGTCTAAGAGCAGAAAACTTGTACAGCGGCCGGCCCCTAGTATCCAGCGCAGTAGTCGAGTACACCGTTTCCTGGGCAAGATCCTGCAGCCGAAACGCACCCAACGTGCCAAAGTCAAACGCATATACCGAAACTTTGGCCGTCCACAGCTTGCAGTCACCACCGCTACCACCACCACTACCAAAGGCTGACGAAATATCCTTGGCCTCAAAGTAGCGCGCGTGGGTGAATGGCGGGCTTTCACGCTCGCCGAGGAGGCGGCAGTAGTTTTTGCGGTAGTCGACGTTTTCGTGGCGCAGGAACAGGCCGCGGTGCATTAGTCCCGGGAGGTCCTTTGTGTGGAAGACGACGCGGGCAGCCCAGGCGCATTCGGTGGTGATGGTGGCTGGGTTGGAGCGGTAGGACATGTGGACGTAGGCTTCGGGGCCCTTTTTGCTGTGATATCTGCCTAAGCCTTTATAGTTGCGCCAGCTGTTTGGGGGCAGGATGCGCGAGAGGTGGTATGGTGGTGGGCTGTCGAGTGGTTCATCTTGAGGAGCGTGTCCGCTCGTCCTCCTTGTCGTTACCATTGTTGGTTTGTTGAACGCGGTTCAGTTCCAGACGACCTGGGAGAGTTGTGAAGAAGCAAAGGAGAGGAAGTTTCGGCTCGCGTTGCAAATTATATGATGTCGTGATATAAGGTTCCAGCGGCGCATAAGGTTGCGGCAAAATATCAAGCCTCGTGTAGGCGGTAGGGTAAGAAAGACGCTGAGATGGACACGAAACCTTGTCCTGCCATTCCACAGGAGTGACCAAAATGCATTGAAGCAAAGAACAAAAAATTCTCTGTGTATATATATAAAATCCAAAGCCAAATCGCTGTTTAATGCACCTCTATATCGTCTAAATCGGTAATACTCGCATCGTAAGAATCATATCTGAAAGCAAAAAAAGAAGAAAAGCTTATTTCGGCAGAACAAACTCCTGCATGAACCAGACGTGCATGCGGGCATCTGGTGTAAGTTCAGGGTGGAAGCTTGTTCCGAGCACGTTACCCTGTCTCACGGCAATAATATCACCCGCCGAGCCATGGACATCTGCCTGCGAAATGCCAGCCTTGGCCTTGTTGACTCGGTCGGGGAGAGTAGCGACGACGGTGACTTCGCCATTCGTGTTGGCCGGGTCGGACTCGAGCACCTTTTCGACAACGGGTGCGCGGATAAAGACGCCCTGGAAAGGATCGCCCTTCAAAAACGGCAGATCGATGGGAGCAATGAAGCTCTCGACCTGGCGGCCAAAGTGGTTTCGGTGGACGCGGACATCGAGGCCACCAATGAGTTCCTGGCCACCCTTTTTGGTGGCGTTTGCTTGTTCGGAGAGGACGATGAGGCCGGCGCAGGTGCCCCAGACGGGCTTCTTTTGGACTCTGGGTGGCAAGTTAGAAGACGATATGCAGTCGAGGATTGTGCTAGGATATGAAACTTACTTGACAAAGTTGCGCAGAGGCTCAAGAAGGCCGGACTGGGCAGCGACAAACGAGATGGTGGTGCTCTCGCCGCCGGGGATGATGAGGGCGTCGCAGCGGGCGAGCTCGTCTGCGTTTCGGACTTCGATGGCTTCAATAGCGGTAGGGAACGAGGAGCCAAGCTGTGCAGCGGCCTTGCGAACAAGCGTGACGTGCTCTGCGAAGCCGCCCTGGAGGGCGAGGACTCCGACGGTAGTTGTGGTAGGCTGCATGTTGGATGTCGTCAAGATGCGATGGGTGAAGACGAAAAATCGCAGAGAAGCAAGTACTAGCACGGTAGAAAGGGTATTGATAAAGACAGTGTCAAGAGATGTAAAAGATAAGATTACAGAACCCAAGCCCAAGTATGACTGTATGTATGTATGTATGAATGAATGTATGTCACTCGAAAAAAAGACGGGGTCGGTCCCCCGTGGCAAACGGTTTCGCAGAATATTCGCGATTCGGCCAGTCCACCGACCGAAGCGACTCATTCCGCTCCGGCTTCAGCGCCAGAGCCGCCGGTGCCCGTTTTTTTTTTTCGTTGCTACTGTTGGGGTTGCTCCGCCTTCGGACCCTGTCCTGACGCCACCGCATGGCGAGGGTGTGAGGTATCTGCGCAGTGTAGTTTGGTGGTGTTGGTACAAGTGTAGGGCGTAGAGGACAAGGCTAGCGGGTGCAGGGTACGTAACGAAAATTGCAGTAGATGGAGGGGCAGCAAAGTGGTGATGGATTAGACGGTGATGGCCCTAGGGGACGAAATACTGGTTATTCAACTCTTACAAATATCTGAAAATAAATAAACTAATCTATTTATACTTGGAATAAAGTTTCGACACCAAACCAACTTGGTTATCAATCAGACAGGCCACGGCCAAAGGTCCTGTTTGGGCCCGTCTAAAGCCATTTCACCTCACATGGCCGCACGCGGGGCGCTAATGCAGGCTCTTGCAGGCTCTTGCGGGCTCTTGCGGGCTCTTGCAGAAGGGCCCCGGAATAGCCCAAAGCGGGTAGCACAGCTTACAAGCGCCGCCTGGAGCAGTGTTTTAGCCACCGCCCACTCACACACTGGGCCCGCGGGCAGCGGACTGGAGGGGGCGTAGGAAGGCCGGGTCCGTCAAGGTGTGTTGACTTTGCGCTAATTCTCGCGTGCGCCAGGCCCGGTTGGGTGGTGACCACAAGTAAAGGCTCGATATCTACGAGTAGTATATGTCTGGATAGTGGCGTTGGCTGAGCGGCTACAAGCGTTGGAAAATATACAAAAACTGCGGTAAATAAATAACCGTAAAATGTAACACATGCACAACTGATATTTACGTATCATGTTGCATCTAGACCACGTCATTGTATCCCTCTTGCCACTATACGTTGTACCACGACGGCCACCGAGTTTTCGTCCGGGCCGCTGCTCCACGCCCTTACGGCGACAAGAACAAGAGGTCGTGTGATCCATTGCGCCCTCTGTTGGTGCACAATACTTGCAGTAGTTTTGTGAAATGGCTCGGATAAAACTACCTGAAGCAGTCAATCCGATTGAGAGGTGTTTGACGGCAGATTTGGGATCGTGATGTCTGTTTGCCGAGTCTTGATATACTCGCATGTACTCCGTACACCGTCCGGACTACTTCAAGGTTACCACTCGATGCTGGATGCGGAACCTGGCTGTCGGGACCCGACGATTGCCGATGTTGGGGGCAAAGGGCCGGTCAGGGTTAGAAGAGCCATAACTCAGTCTGTAGATGTGAAAATAATTTATAAAAAATAATCTGATAATTCAGACTGCATATGCATCTATTCATAGTCCAATGCTTTACCCCAGCCTTCGGTATTCAGCCGAACCATCCAAACATACAATTCCCGTTACTCACCCATCCTCCATGTGCGTGTGTGTGGAAGACGGTGGAATCTCACCAAAGCGGCTTAAGCAACCACCCTTGCTGCACCACCGGCGTGGCGCCTCCAACTTTTCCCTCTGCCCCTCCCCCTCCCCTCCCCTCCTCGTCCAACGAGTCGACGGTAGCGCCATTCTCCGATGGACGGCTCCAACCGTAATTTTTTTTTCTCTCCCGGGCCTGTCTTTGGTGCACTTTTGCTGTTGCACAGCGAGGCGTGCTCCATCTTGACTCAGTCCCTGCGCTCTCTCTCGCCTACTCCATCCCCGGGCTCGGCTCCTCTTAATCATCTCCTCCGCCACCCCCAGCTTCACCCTTTTTTTTTTCTTTCCTCTTGATTTGCTCATCTCCTCTACGCCGTTGACAAGCTTCGTCTTTTTTAGACTGTCCATTGTAAGTAAACAGCGTACATCGTCCGTCTGCTAGCATTGCAGTGACTACCTCTACATCCTCTCCAAGCTCGCCACTAACCCGTTTTCTTTCCTCGCAGCTTCTCCAATATCGCTCACACCCCATCCTACTCAACAACCACTCAACACCACCAATCACCCTCAAAATGTCCGCCGAAGCTACCAACGGAAACGGCACTGCCGCCTCCTCCTTTGCCGTCAAGGCCGGTCTTGCCCAGATGCTCAAGGGCGGCGTCATCATGGACGTGACCAGCGCTGAGCAGGCCCGCATCGCCGAAGAGGCCGGAGCCTGTGCCGTCATGGCCCTCGAGCGCGTGCCCGCCGACATTCGCAAGGACGGCGGTGTCGCCCGCATGTCCGATCCCACCGTCATCAAGGAGATCCAGGCCGCCGTCACCATTCCCGTCATGGCCAAGGCCCGCATTGGCCACTTTGTCGAGTGCCAGGTCCTCGAGGCCCTGGGCGTCGACTACATTGACGAGAGCGAGGTCCTCACCCCCGCCGACGACGAGAGCCACGTCGAGAAGAGCCCCTTCAAGGCCCCCTTTGTCTGCGGCTGCCGCAACCTCGGCGAGGCTCTCCGCCGCATTGCTGAGGGCGCTGCCATGATTCGCACAAAGGGCGAGGCCGGCACCGGTGACGTCGTCGAGGCTGTTCGCCACATGAAGACGGTCAACAAGCAGATTGCAGAGGCCAAGGCTGCTCTTGCTGAGGGTGGCATTGTCCGCGTCCGCGAGCTCGCCCGCAAGCTCGAGGTCGACGCTGAGCTCCTCCGCCAGACTGCCGAGCTTGGCCGTCTCCCCGTCGTCAACTTTGCTGCCGGCGGTGTTGCCACTCCCGCCGACGCTGCCCTCATGATGCAGCTCGGCTGCGACGGTGTCTTTGTCGGCTCTGGCATCTTCAAGTCTGGCAACCCCTCTCAGCGCGCCAAGGCCATTGTCCGCGCCACTACTCACTTCAAGGACGCCGCCGTCATTGCCGAGGCCAGCACCGGTCTCGGTGAGGCCATGGTTGGCATCAACTGCGACAGCATGAAGCCCGAGGATAAGCTTGCTGGCCGCGGCTGGTAAAGCAGCTCGTGTCAATGAGCCCCTCAAAAAAACAAAACTTGACCAAAAATTAAAAAATCACCTTTTTAGAAGCGATCATCGGACATGGACAAGCCAAAAATGTTAATCTGCTACGAGAAGAAACAAAAAAGAAAGAGGATGCCATGGTGGTAGTAGCCATGCGGATGCGGCAATCCAATGCATGCATATCTTTATTCTAGTCTGGCGTTTTGGGACTACTGATTTATATTATGTAGGATGGACTTTTAGGAATCGCCCAATGAATTATCAATAGAAATTTGCTGACAGAGTTCGTCCATTTTTTAAATCTTGTGATGATTTGAGCCGTGCTTGTTGATCCTGCGTGTTAGTCTGTGGTTAGTCATGCCTCCGTCGGCTACGTCTAC
Organism: Lecanicillium sp. S3808; assembly: GCA_023628775.1. Taxonomy (NCBI): domain Eukaryota; kingdom Fungi; phylum Ascomycota; class Sordariomycetes; order Hypocreales; family Cordycipitaceae; genus Lecanicillium; species Lecanicillium sp. S3808. The sequence goes on from JAMAJY010000017.1 coordinate 488,129, forward strand.
CGTTGACAAGGCTGCGGCGGCGTCATCACCGAGACTCGGACACTTTTGCTTACCCTCACCAACACATAGCTCAATGCAATGACATTGAACAATGGAATCTCAAGCAGCTACAGCGACATCAAATAACGATGCTGTTGAATTAACACAATTGGGTGAACCGCCCCATTCCACCGAAGGTCGCCAGTCACCAATATCCAGCTCTCACACGCCACCACCAGCCGACACCGCGTCAGCAGCAGAAAATGAAGCATCCTACCCAACCGGCCTCGAACTCGCGCTCATTCTCGCAACCATAGGCTCCGCCCTAATCCTAGGCAGCATTGAATCCGACATTGTCGCAACCGCAGTCCCCAGTATCACAGACCACTTCGACACCGTCGCCGACATAGGCTGGTACTCGTCCGCATTCCGGCTGTGCGTATGCGCCTTTCAATTCATGTTTGGCAAAGCATATACGCTCTTTTCAGTCAAAAAGATCTTTTTGCTCGGAAATGTCATTTCTATCGCTGGCGCGTTGCTCTCTGGCGCGGCTGCGAGTTCTGCAATGCTAGTCTTTGGATGTGCCGTTTCTGGCGTCGGGCATGCCTGCTTGCTTTCTGGCTGCTTCATCATTCTCGTCAAGTCTGTGCCGTTGCGTCGACGACCAATGTTTCTAGGCATCATGGCTGGCGTTGAGGGCGTTGCTGTTGTTTCTGCGCCGCTGTTGGGCGGTGCGATTACGCAGAGTATTGGCTGGCGGTGGTGTTTTTACATCAATGCGCCAACAGGAGCTGTGACGCTATTGCTGACAATCTTTTGCCTCTCGGGGAAGCGAAACCCGGGAAGAACGGACATGACACTCAAAGAAAAAGTTGGAGAGCTGGATCTTGTGAGTAACCTCGTCTTCATCCCCGCCATGACGAGCTTGTTTCTCGCCTTGTCGTGGGCCGGCACAAAGTATCCCTGGAGCAGCGGCAAGGTGATTGGTCCTCTGGTGACATTTGCTGCGCTTGTCGGTGCATTCATCTACAATCAGTTCCGCCGCGGGTCTTCAGCCGCCTTGCCGCCGCGAGTAATGCGCAGTCGCACTGTAATCGCCGGCTTCATCTTTATCGTGTGCATCAACAGCGCCGGGACAGTGTTGCAGTACTACTTGCCCACGTACTACCAAGTCGTCCGCGGCTACTCCCCAGCGAAAAGCGGCTACATGATGCTGCCCATCCTCATTGGCGGCACAATTGGCGCTCTTATCCACGGTGCTGGGACCAGTGCGTTTGGATACTATACGCCCTTTATGATCTTTGCGTCGATTATCATGCCCATTTCCGCGGGGCTGATTACTCAGAGTTTCAGAGTCAACAGCAGCTTTGCAGAGCTGATTCTCTACACTGGGCTATCCGGACTGGGCTACGGGATAGGTTTTACAGGGCCGAATAACGCAGTGCAGACGGTATTACCAACCGAGGACGTGCCGCTTGGGATATCCGTTATTCTCTTTGCGCAGTCCTTTGGGCCGGCGATATCTGTTGCTGTCGGCCAGGTGATTTTCACAAACCAGCTGACCAAGAACTTGCAAAGCTTGGTCCCGGGGCTGAATCAGACGAGCATTGTCGATACTGGTCTGACGGACTTGGTCACTGGTGTGTCGCCGGGGGATGTAAAGCAGGTGCTGGCTGGGGTGGATAAGAGCCTTGTGCAGACGTGGTATCTTGTTGTTGGGTTGTCGTGTGCGACGATTATTGGGAGTTTGATGACCGAGTGGCGGTCTGTCAAGACGAAGCGGGATTAGATGGTATTGTTTTAAAGTATATCAAACAGGTGGAATAGACAAAATTTAAACCTAAATTGAATTTAAGAATAAACAAAAGCAGACGATGCTGTGGAAGTCAGAATATAATAACATATTGCATCTCACTTTTGCCCCTCTACTCTCAAGTCACCTTTCAGAAAAACATCTCAAAACACCAACAATATCACTTCAAATGATTTGACATATTTTTGATTCAGCAAATCTATACTGACTTAGTCTAAGACCCATAATTCATCTCTAATTACATCCCTAATCCTCATACCTCCAACACTTCCCCGAACCCTCACACCCACCTCTCAACCCCCTCAGGCCACCACATCATAGACGGATATATCCCCCCTCCCTCAACAACCTCCCACCCAAGCTTCTTATAAGTCACCATCCCCTCCTCCGTAGCCTCCAAATAAGTCGGCACCCCCAGCTCCCTCGCCCTCTCCATCCCCCAAGTCACACACCTCGACGCAGCCCCCTTCCTCCGAAACTCCTCATCAACGCACATATACACCAAATACCCAAACTTCCTCGTCCCCGTAACCCTCTCCCTCTGCTCCTTCATCGGCCTATAAAACGCGAGACACCGCTCTCGCTCCGCAGGCGGCTGCACCCACTCGTACCGAAACCCGTAGCTAGCGACGCACGCTTCCTGCGCCGTGCGCTCGCGGTCGTAGAAGTACCACTCTGCGTACCCGGCTATGCTCTCCTCGCCCGTCTCGGGGTCGGTGTGGATGCACTTGATGCCGACGGGCACGCTCGGGAAGACGGCGTTATGCTCGACCTGCGAGAGGTATTGCCTTGCGCCGAGGACGGCGGCGTTCTCGGAAGCTGGTTTGGGAGTGCCGAAGATGCTGGGTGCGATGGGGATGGCGGCAAAGGAGGAGGCGATTATGGCGCCGCAGCGGGTCATGTCTGTTGCCTGGACGGGCTCGATGCGGAATTGGGAAGGTTTTGAGGCGGCCATTTTTTGGAAGGTGTTGACGCTGCTGGGCAAGATTTATGATGTTGGGAGTAGCGAGGGACGAACTGGCAGTTTCAGGGCAGAGATTCAGTGGTACGAGTTTAGGCACGAAGTGGTAAGAAGAAAACACGAGTTGTAGCCAACAGGGAGAATAGCTCAAAGCAGTGATGGTTGATAAAAGAGGTAATATATAGTATGGATTGGGTATGAAAATCCGGAGCCTGGCCGCGCAACTTCAGCCTCGTCGCAGCGGGTCTAGCTGGAGACTTTTGAGCAAGGGTTACAATGTGCGAGCCATACACAGTAGCTTAGAGGCAAGTCCTCAATCCGTGGCCATGTGCTCCTTGACACCAACGGCTTCTTCGGATAGCCAGCGTCAAACGTATCGCAGCCTTCTTTCGCGACTGGTTTCTATATAGAGGCCATAAGTGGTTAAACCAACCTGATATTTTGGCGGCGCCACGTGGGGCAGATCGGGCTCTTGGCTGTGTCTGAATCTACGAGACACAGAAAGGACCGGAGCCGGAGCCGGAGCCGTCCGACAAGGTATTTTGTATTTCCCGCAGCAGCAGATATTCACAAGTCGTCATAAATAGTCATGTCAATGTTTAATCGATTGTCACAAGAGAGTAGCGTACTATTGAGTAATTCTCATTTATTGAAACGCCGTATCGATACTGCCACGCTCAGCTTGGGCTGATATTCTTAGTCTTTGTAGATGCCTCAAACACGCCGATTCCAGAATCAAAAACGAACCAAACACGCAAAAGAGCGGAATGACGACACCAAGAAACAGATCACGCGCGCAACGTATCACAGAAATGAGCGAGTACAAAAAAGAACGAACGGCAGATATAGAACCAAGCGTGATTCATACAGATTTTTGTCAAATAAGAACAAACTTGAACAAAGGAAAGTTGGGAGAGGAAGAACAACTCCAATAAATAAAAAAGGACACGATAAACAACAATAGCAATCATTGTAAAATATAGTGACTGATGACAATTCCACACCGGGATACGGTAATCTCCAACGCCAATTCGTGAATCGAGACTCAAGAAAAATCAATCGAGTGAATGGTGTCGTGTCAAAGCGCAGAGTAGAGCAAAGTGCCAGGCAACAAAAAGACTAACAAGGAAATAAAATCAACCGTTTCTTTTTTTGCCGCCAAAACAAGACCAACGTGGTGCCGAATGATGCAAATTCAGTCCAACGCCCCGGAAAACTCCCCAGGCACTCAAATTCCAAGGAAGCTGCCAACGGAGGGAAACAAGGAAACAAACGCACAACATCATACGAGTCAACAGAGGGGTCTTGAGACCCAGCCTGCCGAGTTTATTCAAGTCTTGCCGTCATCGAGTCGAAAGGAAACACGTTGCTAAATCTAGCTCAGGTCATTAGTACAATCCGAGCGATTTCCGCTTAGCCGCCTGTCAAAACACATACCTGTGGAGGTCCAGCAGGACCGCCGGGACCAGGAGGTCCAGGAGGGCCTTGGCCGGGAGCCGGACCGCCAAAGTGCTGAGGTCCATAGGGGCCAGGGCCGTGGCCAGGCATGCCCATGTAGTGGGGAGGAGGAGGAGCTGGGCGGTAAGGAGTGCCGACGCCAGAGTTGTTCTGCGAACGACCCCAGCTGAGACGGACACGAGAGTTGCCAATGGGGTAGCCCTGCATCTGGTTGATGGCCATCTCGGCGGCATGGCGGTGGACAAACTGGACGAAGCCGCAGCCCTTGCCAGGAGGAATCTTGACATAGGTAATCTCACCAAAGCCCTGGAAGAAGGAGCGGAGCTCGTCTTCGGTGACGTAGCCAGAGAGACCGCCAACAAAGACAGTGGTGTTGTTTGGGTCGGTGAACTGGTTCATCTGGGTAGCGGGATTGTAGCCACCATATGGGAAACCCTGCATACCACCCCACATCTGCTGCTGAGGCATGCCGCCGCCCATCATCTGTCCCTGGGGACCCTGACCGAATCCGTGGTTGCCACTAGGGGATACACATTAGTCTTCAAGCTAGTGCAATAGGACAATGGCTCGCAACTTACCGGTTCTTGGGGGTAGCAGTCGAAATTCTCATGGGCCGGTTGCCGCAGTAGACGCCCTGCATCTCAACGAGAGCACGCTGCTGGTCGTTCTCGTCAGAGAAGCGAACAAAGCCATAGCCACGGCTCTGGCCCGACATGGCGTCCGTCATGATCTTAGCAGACTTGCAAGAGGGGAAGCGAGCCTGGAAGAGGGAAACGAGGACATATTCGTTTACCTCGGGGCCAAGATCTCCGACGAAGATGCTGTACTCGGGGCCACGGTCATCCCTTTTACGCGGCGACATTAGTACATTGACAACAGGTAATGTTTGGACGATATGGGGTAGATGGTAGTATCGAACGAATGGCGGGCGATGAAGGTTAAGGTGAAGACGGCAGAAATTCAAATCAGGAAAAAGAAGAAAAGACTCTCCCAGGCCAAGTCGAGCACATGAACAGCCAGACAAACAGATTGCGCCGCGTGTCTGCACCAAAGTGAAGATGAACAGACGGGCAATGGCAGCCAAAAGTGGGTCCGCGTCATTGTTCAGACGCAGCATCCCAGATGCCTTTACTCACTGCTCCGACATAGGCGAGGGAATAAAGGCAAACGACGGGACATATGGGGCAATGCAAGCCAGTGGCAGAGCGGCCAATGAAACATGATTGGGGTCAGACACAACATATCAACTTACCTGCGGTCAACCAAGCCACCGCCAGAAGCCCAGTTGAGCTTGAACTGACGCGAGCTGTTGGGCACGGGGTTGCCATTCAGGCCAAGAGCCTTGGTGGCAGCCTCAGGAGTGGGGAACTCGACGAAGCAGTACCCGGCATTACTACAGGTGAAACAGTTAGCAAGCGATACTTTGTTGTTCATCTACCGAGGACATACCCAGAGTTCTTATCGCGGATGACCTTGACATTGACAGTCTCACCAGCGGCAGAAAGGAAGACGCCCTTGATAAAGTTTTCGTCCATCCAAGGCTCAAGCTCACCCATCCTGTGAAAAGTCTCTCATCAGCCACAATTCTCACTGCTCAAATGGATTTCCTCTGCCTTACCAGAGAGTGGTCTTGGCCTGATCGGGGCCACCAGCGGGAGGGGGAACAGCGGACATGTCGGTGGCAGGGGGAGTGCCGTTTGCGAAAGCCATCTGGCTGTTGGCAGAGCCTCCGTTGGCGGAAGCAGCGCGGAAAGAAGGGTCGAGTTCCATTGTCTGCAGTCAGCATTGGTTAGCATGGCAACAAACGGCGCGTTGCTATTGAGCTGTGGTAAACTCACTGCTGAATTAAAATAGTCTGGAGACGAATAGGACCAAAATTGACTAAAAGCGAGTGCGTAGGACTACAATTCATTAGCATCCAGCGACCATCAACTGCGACATGCAATGGCTTGTACTGCATGCCGGGTCTTGTTCAGCGTGTCCCAACTCACCTTTGCTGAACGGGTCCTAAAGACGAATTTGTACACGGGAACGAGGTGTTACGTGAAGAAAATCAAGCCGTGGTATCCAGACCAAAGCCGCGAGACAGACAAAGGTAGTCGTACAGAAGACGTGTCAAGACACCGCGACGCCGAATGGAAAGAATGAAGCAATTGCTTGTCGAAAGTAGGGTAATCGATATAAGAGGAAACGGAACCTGGCGCTGCTGTTAGTGCTTGAGTGTTTCAAAAGGCTTTAATTTTAGTTTGTCTGTTTGTCCGAGGCTGCCTGTCTGTTGCCGCGTATTGCCAGTCGCTGTATCTGTGGGCGGTAGGGGCGCGCACATCGGTTCGCTTGCTGACGTCGTGATCCATGAACGCGTCAAGCATGGGAATCCACTAAACCAAGACGGAGTCAAAGCCTCGCTTCGACTTGCCAAAGGTTTCTGTTACTCTTTTTGCCCCTTGATGAATGGTCTTTGGACAACCGCGGATAGAGTCGTCAGATGCTTCTTGGCGGTTTGCGATGTCGGCGGTAGTGCTTAGAGCAATGAGCCATGCAGCAAACACCATTGCATCATCAGGGCATTGATTGCGTATCGATGAGTGCACGACTGGATGTGGTTTGCGGTGTCGAGGCAATTGCAGATCCGCGGCGGATTGGGAGCGCAAGAGCCCTGTGATGGGATGCATGTCGGCCCGCATAATCGAGACCATGTCCACGTCATGCGCGTGACGGCTAGAACGGTCATGCCATCAACGAAAATGCCGACAGAGCATCGATTCATCAAAATGGCCATCAGTAGCATCCAACGAGGTGATTTGCGCCTGGGTCATCGAGCAAGAGTGGTGGTTGTCGCATTTCGCCGGTTTCGTCATCGACGTGGTGGCCGCTGAGGGGTAGTTCGCTTTCGATTTTTTTTTTTTTTTTTCGTTGCGCGGCCGCATCACGGCGACAGGCAGCAGACAGACAGAGCAGAAGAACCAGAGATCCTAGAACGAATTGATCAAATCAGGATTAAAAAATGTACTCACTTTTTAAGAGCGCGCAAAAACAACCGTAACTCTCTTTTGCCAATGAGACGAAACACGCACAAGGGAAAACCAAAGTGAACCTTGACGGAGGGAGGGGGGAAGAAAGGATGTGGGAGGAAGAGAAAGTGGCCACGACGGCGCCGGTCGGAGAGCTTTTTTTTTCCGCGCGCGCGCCCACTGTAGGGAGCCCGACGGTGGAGGGTGCCTAGGCCCTTTTTTCACTGGGGACACAGGTCAAGAACTGCCCAAACAAGGCTTAGACTGGTGGCAGCGCGGGGCGGCAGCACCACGCAAGGGCAGGGAAACGAGGCGAGCTAGGGCCGGGCGCAGGTGCGTCTAGCAGCTTCTGTGGTGCTTGATGGCTCCGTAAAAATACCAACCTGAGCTGGAACGAGAACTCGGGACCCAGTAGAGCTCAATTCGGGCCAAGCTGGATCGACCCAAGCGGGGCTTCTTTGTGTGTGTTTCTGATGTAGTACTAGGCTTTCCAGATGACTGCCGGCGGTGCCTTGTTGCGTGAGTATGTGTGGCTACTTCGTGTGCCTGTGGAAGACGAGCAGTCGCCTGTCTATCCCGTATCGACCGGGGATCGAAATCGCAGATCGCCTATGAATACGACGGGGTTGTTTTTGGTTGGTACTTTGGCCTGTCTTGTTGGCATTAGGCCCTTGTTGTTGCAATGCCGACTGAGTCACGGTGGCTTACAGTACCCAAGATCAAGCTTTCTACGTACTTGTTCCTGATTGAGACCAGTTTCGGCTCACTTGGAGTAGAGACCACGGCAACGGAAATAAAGCGGCTGTCGAGGTCCAAGTGTATCAACTCGTAGGCAATGGCAATAACCAATAATAGGTAGTATTGCGTTAAGTCGATATCCAGCAGTCCTTGGTGGCTCTCGATGTTTGAACCCGACGTACTTGCGTCTCACAATGCGGCAACGGAACGGAACAAGACGCAGCGCAGCCGTATATTCTAATGGCTTACAACGAGAAACTTCTAATTTGACGTGAGACTTCTGCGATTGGCACGGCCAAACGAAGTCGACAGGAAACGATGCAATGCCGCGAGCTTGAGCACATGCACAGTGAGAGAATGCGAGAGAGAGAAGATATGGATGGGGCACCGTGCAAGGGCGTAGATCGACCGGGGCCTGCAAAACGACCAACGCAGTCGAGAAAGGCAAACAAGTTTGCGCAAAGATTCAAACAAAACGCAGGAACTGGCCAGGACGAGCAATGTTTGACGTAACTCGACGACTGCAATTCGATGAGGAACGGACGAAAAATCAGTGGATTGTCCACGGCGGGAGATGAGCAAACGGATGCACTGCTACTACATTCCTACTCAGACTCCGAGAGCGCAATTGTAGGTCCGACCTAGCAATGTTGGAGCCTAATACGGAGTACCTTGGGTATCTATCAATGCGGCGTATGCACCTGGTAACTTTCGCTAAGTTAAAGTCTAAGCGGGCTTGAAGCGACGCGTCCAGGCACTGGATGTGCGGCATCTCAGCGTACTCCACACCGGGAGAGCGAGGCTTCACGATACCTACTGCCTGCACAGTGCCGACGTCGACTCCAAGCCACTGCGCCACGTCTCCGAGCATTTCCTGCCTGATATTCAACAGTTTAGGCCCAGAGGATTCTCCTGCTTCATCGTTGTTGAACCCATGACGACATAGCTGCGTGGCACTTTGAAATCTGCTCTCTACGAGTACGCCAGTTAGCCACCCACACCCAGCGCACCATCACAAATCCTGGACAGCTTTTCTTGGCTGCCGAGCACCGCGAACCTGGAAGCTAGATGCCGCACTATCAGTGGAGAAGCTAATGGCTCACCATGGACGCAGTGGTATGACGAGTGGGTTATGCGGCCGAGCTCGAAAGCTACGAGGACCTTGGGGAGCCTTCCCTTGACATATACACAGTGCGGCTGCTGCCCGTGTGCAAAGAGGCAAGCCGAGTATTGGACCATGCTACCTATGAAGTCTGCGAACTATACACGATGCGACTACAGATGGCATCTCTACATCTCTGTCTCTTGCACCGGCGCAAGGATTCGTAGAAACCCCGTGGCAGGTACGTGAATTGGTCGTTTCTTGTTACAAGCATGTCGCTATAACCGTGTGCCCGAACTACCATGACGATCTCTACATAGGCTTCCGCTGGCGCAAATCCATCACTACCAATCAGTTGGACTTGGTTGTCTAGCCCGGTACATCCGATGCTTCGCCACTACCCAGTACCGGACAACTCCAATCACCAGTCATACGAGCACTGGTAACGGGCCTACGCGTGCTGTGAGTTTGTTGCGAAGCCATGTTTGGCCTGCCAGCATGCACACATTTATCTAGCTTGATGCGCTGCTACCGCAACAACCAGCCCTTGCTCTATGATCCCTGTTCAGCTCAGAACTGCCATGCACTAGTGGATCGAGTTGGTGCGCTTCTGGGAGATTTGCAGGTCCAGAAACATGGTCTTTTTGGCCAGCCTCGCCAGACACATTACGTGCATTGTCAATCGCTACGCAGCCCGCCAATCAGCTGTTCCAACTGTCCCGTCCCTCCCGCATCACGGTTTTTATTTCTGGCAACCTGTCACAAAAGCGGACTTGACCTCTGCAGCCCGTAATATGCCTTCGAGTACGTTCGTGCAAACATGTTGCTACACGTTGCTTACGCTGGATCGGCTAGAGTTGTACTGTATCTGTCCGGTGGGGCTGCAAAAGCTCGCACAGTACGCTTCTTCTGCATGCCGTCCGTCTTCGGGCTGTGGTTTTAGAGTTTTTTGGGGACGGGTCAGACTATTCGACATTGCTCTTCTTATTGGTCCACGGGGGCTTTCTCCGTTGCTCTTGGCGGAAGCATGCGAGCAGCTACCTACTCGTTGTCAGGCAGCAAACGATCCAAGCAGTTGCTCGCAGAAAATGGCACAATGAGTTAATTACCATGCGAAGAGCATGCCATGTCGCAGGCACAGCGTCGTACTATTCGTATGTCAGTGGAACGATTGCCGCGCTTCTGAGATTGTGCTGCGGGACGTCCCAAGACACTTGTCTCTCAGAGGCCTGGATCATGGCGAGGAAGCCCCGTCCACCTCCCTGCATGATCGCCTACGGGTTGATCACACAGTTGCGCCCTAAGACGTACGCGAGTTGCACACGCAACAAGCGAGACAGCATGCACGATCTGGTACCTCCTCCAATGTAGTCACTGTACTCCATCGAACTCGCGCGGTTACAGTCTTTCCAATTCTTTGTAATGACCTGAGACCTCATATACCACGTTGCACCCACGGCGAGACCCTAGGTTGTCTTTCGTATGATTACAATCTGCGTGCATAATACTGTCGTGGTCAGACATTCAAGCATCATGCATCCAACAGCAATTCCAAGGCAATGTCACAGTTCTTTCAAACGTTTGGCCATATTTGAGCGCATCGCAAATCTTGCATCATTCGGTGGCATCATGGCTTATTACGCATCAAAGGGCAATTCTCGTCATGCGCCTGCTCCTTTGGGGAAAGAAATGTTTAACCTAGGAAAGCCTCAAAAAGCATTTGCCCCAACGTAAACGACACGCGTGCTTCTCAAGTAAGCACAAAATTCTCGCAGCAGCAGCATGGCAGCGAAATACGAAGTAGTTGTACCATCCTTGTCTGTCTCGCTGTAGCGAATCGCCTACTGCACCATCAATGGTGATCGCCGACTATTACAATACGCAGCCTCCGAAACGGGTAGCAACGAATCCTTGTGCGCCATGCCAATGCCCCATCCCTGGTTCAACGCCATGCAGGAAGCCTCACTGCACCCTTGGCAAATTCAGGCACTATTCCACCTTGTTGGATCCTGGTGGTGGCCTCGCTAAAATGCCAGACGCCAACCTTGCAGCAAGACTAGTCCCGAACTTGCCATGTCTTTCAGGCTACTGGGAGACATGGCGCCGGCCAGGCGTGCTCTTGTATAATACGAGTAGGTGTGCTGCAGCGACTCCTGGCGACTCCCGCCCGTCAACCATAGTTTCAACAGCCTCCTCCAATCTCTCTCTGCCGCCGATTAAGCGTTGAAAATGAGCAAGTCCATCTTTGTTACATTATCGACATCACCGCGTGAGTTACGCGTTTGTAGATAGGCATCATGTCTTTCGCTATTTGTGGCATGTCATATGTTGAGGGAGTATATTCAACGATGGGACGTCGTAGCAGCAATGGCGTCAATAAATACCCGGCGGTTCCGACCTTGAAAATCGAGACCCAATGTGGAGTATTGCAGCTCTGGTTGTGCCAGGTACGCACTTTGTAGCGCCTATCAATCGATACTTCTCTGCACTCCAATTGACGAACTTGTCTGATGAGCGGCAGCAGACACTACAATAATTCTCTTCCCAGTTACAGAGCCATACGTTTCGATTTGCTTTATTTGTGCCTCTCCTGGCTGCGTATATGTTGGCTGCAGGAGTGCCAGCTAGAAATCCGCTTAGTCATATTTTTGAATGGCGTAACGTCGCCGCCTAACGGCGCGACAGAGGGGCACTGTGGCAATATGTCCGGCTAGAGCCAGCATTCATCATCCCACGTTGCCTGCATTATTTGGGGAAGCATTGTCTCGTCATTTATTTGCTCGAATCGATTCCTGCCATGATTTGTATCTCTTGCATAGTTTCTCCGTGATACCCCTTGAAATCCATCGCTCAGCCAGAGCTTTAACGAGCGGGCCACAATGGCAGCTCCGTCCACAGAGCAGAGAGAGCTTCAGCTCGTAGAAACTGTCGAGTTCAAAATCCTTGGTGTAGCCAATAAAGAAGATAAGCTGCATGACCTGCTGCAACGCTATCTTGCGCCTGTGATTTTGAAGGCGGCCAGCGAACACGCCAGTGTCCGATCTAGGGTGAGAATATCCGGAATGTTCAGTTCCTGAGCAGCCAGGAAACTAACAATTCATCAAGGTAATCCAAATCTTAACCCGTCTCAAAACCTTCATTCAGCCGCCGAGGTATGTACAAAGCCAAAGGCAAATTTCCACCGCTGCGAGCTGACAACCCACGCCAGCATAATCCTTCCTGTGGAAGCTCTCCTCAAGCAGTACAAGTCTGCCGAGTCGCCCGTCATCAAGCAGCTTGATCTTTCCTTCATTCAACACAGCATAGAGCGGATAGATGACGATGACAGACGTAAACTCGTCCCACTTGCCATTGAGGGCCTCGCAGCAGAAAAGGGCCAGCCCCGGGTGGCATCTTTACTCAGCATAATCTTACGTCTGATTCTGGACGTCAGAATACCACCCCGCGGAAGTAAAGATGACGAAGTCTTTAGAAAGTCACTTGGCTTGGTGAATGATGCGGATGCCAAGTACCTTGCGGAGCTAATTGGCGTGTTACTACGCCTTCGTGCCCCTACCGCCATACAGGGCTTGGCTCAGTCCAATCCCACAATGTCAACCGATGAATTGGCGTTATTTCCACCACTGAGTCCTGAGACCGAAAAGACGCTTCGTCGTTTGTCTGAGATCAAAGCCAAAACTATTACGCTGCTAGCTAGTGCCGCGTTCACCGATGAGGAACGATTCCTGCCAGCTCTGTATGCTGCCGCTAGTTTTGATAGCCGAGTTGCTTCCACCGGTGAAGAGATCATCAAGAGAAGCTCCGTCTCCATGGAAGACGAAGCGCTTGTAAATCGTCTTTTCGAGACCCATTCTGTCTTGCCTGCCGCGAATCGCACGCGTATACTCGGCATGCTCACCAAGTCTGTCATCTCCACGACCATGACAGACAAGATTATGGGAGTCGTGGCACTCGACTTTTTGCCGCAAAACGATGAATCTCAGAGTCAAGCTCTGCAATCAACAAGTGCTTTGGAGCGAACAAAACTCCACAAAGCTCTTTTTCAATACATCTCATGGGTTGCCCAAGTTGGCCCGTCCAAAGAAGGCTTCAACATTGGCCCGCAACTTATCCACAGAATGCGAGAATACATCGAGGCTCAGGGCTGGCCATCTGCTGGACAGGGCTCCAGTGATGAGATTGCTCTGCGCTCGAGAGCCTATGAGACAATCGGTCTGCTTGCTCGGAGCGCAGATATGCCTTCGGAAGACCGATTTGACCTCGCGGCTTGGCTGTTCCGATCCCTCTCTGAAGACAACAGCAATGACGCTGTTGTAAATATCGACGGTGCCCTCTCCAGTTTAACCGCAAATATCGATCCAACCGTTGCAAGTCAAAACACCATGTTTAGGACCATGCTACTGACGTACATGTCGCTGAGCGACGAGGCACCCGCTGTAAGAAGCACGCGTCATGCTGTGGTAAAGTGGGCAAATCAGTGCTTACCATTCTCCGATGTGTACGCTCGCTGGATTGACGTTCTCGCCATTGCTGGTCAGGCCAACGAGCGAAGCGATGTTGTCGAGCAAGGCCACAGGGGCTTAGACCCATGGACTTATTTGGCACATAGTCAGGCAAACACTGCTATGCCTGACTGGAAAGAAATGACCATGTCCTTCTTTGGCTCTGAAATCCAGCCTGCTCCGCAAACAGGAGGGCAGTCGCATAATGGCCAAGCGGTGTCTCTTCCGGATAAAGAGGTATTCCAAAATTTTGGTGGCTCACGCATGTTGGCCTACCCAGTTGCTCTGCGCTATTGCAAGAATATCTTGTTCTTAACTGCTCTTGATAAAGATTTTGAAGTGCGGCCAGATTGGATGCAGACGTTGGATGCACAGATTAAGACGGACATCAAGACGCGAAACAAGATACGAAAATACATGCGTACCGTGGACGCAGGTGATGTTGTCTTCTATTTAAAGACGTGCCTTGATGGCTGTTTTGTGGAAGACTCGCCGATTAGAGAGGATTGCCTCCGCTGCTTCGTTGACGTTGCATCACTGTGTACTGGCGGAAGCATCGGCTACCTTGCTGACCAAACAACAAACCTACTACCTCTTATCAAATCCAATACGAGAGAAATTCGAACGCTCGCTGCAAAAGCACTTGGCATCCTTGCCAGTCATCCAGCCAACGACACGGACATTGTTTCGAACTGGGCGATGACATTACACTCTCTCTTTGACAATTCTATTGGCAAATCAGGCCCAGATCTCAACGCCGCCGAGGGCGCACTGACTGCCTTTGGTTATCTATTGTCGCGCTGCGTCTTTTATCATCGCGAGCTGCCGGAGACTACCTATCCAGAGGACTATCTTGTCAATGAGAAGACGCCTCCCTCCTTATTTGAAGCAGCCTTGGATTCGTTTGCGCAATTGTGGGCTGTAAAGCTTGCTGTTCCCGTCACGGATGGGGCTCCATCCTCTGCCGACATCATCAAGAGGCTTGCAGCGGAAGCTAAGAAAGGCAATGAGCGCGCAATTACAGCTCTTGGCCGTCTAGCCTCTGGCTGGGAAGATGAAACTTCCGATACCGCTGAGGGCGATGACATGGCGGCATGGGAGCACGGTACGCCAGGGTCTATACTCAAGGAACTGTTTGCTCTTCATGAACTCAAGCGAGCCGAAGTCCACTTTACTGTTGGTGATGCCATTACAGCCGCAATTGCGAGGTGGGATTCCGACCATGTAAAGCTTTCGATGGATGTCGAATTTCGCAGCAAGGAATTTCAACTTACTGCGCGCAGTTCCACTGTTGTGTCAGTTCTGAGCAAGCTGTTTGCAGACTGCAAAGGCACAAAGCCATCTTTACTGAAAGCCTCGGGCATTTGGCTGTTCTGCATCGTGCAATACTGCTCGCATCTTGAAGAGGTTCAGTCGAAACTGCGAGAAGCTCAGGCTGCCTTTATGAGGCTTTTGAACGCCCGTGACGAGCTTGTACAAGAAACTGCTTCCAGAGGGCTGTCTCTTGTGTATGAAAAAGGTGACGAAGATCTCAAGAGTGCATTGGTCAAAGACCTTGTTTCCGCATTCACTGGTACTGGCACGCAGCTCAAAGTCGAAGAAGAAACGGAACTATTCGAGCCTGGTGCATTGCCAACAGGTGAAGGCAGCTCAGTTACTTCGTACAAAGATATTGTCAATCTTGCAAATGAGGTTGGCGACCAGCGTTTGGTATACAAGTTCATGTCTCTGGCTGCCAATGCTGCCACCTGGTCTACGAGATCAGCTTTTGGTCGCTTTGGCTTGAGCAACATTCTTTCCGATTCTGAAGTAGATCCGAAGCTGTACCCAAAACTTTATCGCTACCGGTTTGACCCAAACAAAAACGTACAGCGCTCCATGGAAGATATCTGGAAGTCTCTCGTCAAAGATTCTAATACAACAATTGAGACGCATTTTGACGCCATCATGGAGGACTTGCTCAAAAGTATTCTTGGTCGCGAATGGCGCATGCGTGAGGCAAGCTGTGCTGCTATTGCTGACCTAGTCCAAGGCCGACCGTTTGTTAAGTATGAAAAGTACTACCGCGATATATGGACAGCTGCGCTGAAAGTTCTGGATGATGTCAAGGGCAGTGTACGAGAAGCTGCCACGAAGCTCTGCATGGGGTTGTCAAACGGCCTCGTCCGCCAACTGGAGGAAAGCAATCACAGCAACGCTGCCAAGGCTATGATGAAGGAGGCGTTGCCCTTTTTACTTTCTGAGAAGGGCATTGAAAACAGTGTCCAGGATGTCCAGGTCTTTGCTACTATTACAGTCATGAAAATCTGCAAACATGGTGGCGTGGCTCTGCGTCCCTTCATTGCGGACATGGTCGCCCAGCTCCTTGGTCTTTTGAGTACTATCGAGCCCGAGC
Source organism: Lecanicillium sp. S3808 (assembly GCA_023628775.1). Classification (NCBI taxonomy): domain Eukaryota; kingdom Fungi; phylum Ascomycota; class Sordariomycetes; order Hypocreales; family Cordycipitaceae; genus Lecanicillium; species Lecanicillium sp. S3808. The sequence goes on from JAMAJY010000017.1 coordinate 504,088, forward strand.
AAATCAACTACCACTATCAGCGTGCTGGTGAAGACAGCCGGGACCAGATTGACAAAATCCGGTCTCAAATGGTAAATCAGTCACCTATTTCGGAGGCAATTGAGAACTGCCTCCGTTTTGTCGACGCGGACGTCATGTCTCAGCTTGCTCCTAAGCTGGAAGGCGCCATCAAGAACGCTTTGGGAATGCCAACCAAGATTGGATGCAGCAGAGTGCTTACGACTCTCTTCACACGCCATACAAGTGATATCAGGCCAGTTTCGACACGCTTCCTAAACCTTCTCGAAAAGCAAACTCTCGACAAAAACGACGAAGTCAGCCAAGCTTACGCTCGTGCTGCCGCATACATCATGCGAGTCGTGGACGATTCTGATAAACAGCGCTTCTGTCATGGTCTCGTCGAACTTTACTTTAATGCTGAGGATGAGGCTCGTCGACAAAAGATTTCAGACGTCGTTGTCTCTCTAGCCAAAATTTCCCCAGACCACTTCACATCCCAAGAGTCTGAGCTACTACCCTTCTCTTACCTCGGCTCGCATGAAGTTGATGAGTACGTCAGCAAGGTGTTCAAGGAGGTTTGGGGCCAGCATGCAGGAACCAGTCGGACAGTCATGCGCTATGTGCCGGAGATTGTTGCCCTGATTGAGCGCTGCCTTGCAACGACACAGTGGGCACTCAGACATGCTGGTGCATTCACTGTGGCGGCCATGGTATCGGACGTGGCTGATGCCAGTGCAGCAACTGGAGGCATTGCGGACACAAACTGCAAGGCAATCTGGCCAGTGTTTGACAAAGCTCTCGCTCTCAAGACCTTCCCTGGCAAGGAGAAGCTTCTCGAATCGTATCCAAAATTTATCGAAAAGGGACAGTCGTTCTGGAAAGGTGATGAGCAGGTCGCTGCCCAGATGAAGAAGATTGCGATTCGCGAAGCCAAGAGGAACAACAATGACTATAGACCTCACGCATTCCGTTGTCTTTGGAAGTTTGCAGAAGCCAGAACTGATCTTGACATGTTGTCTGATATTAGTGATATCGTCACCCCGTACCTCGATGAGATGACGGAAGAGAGCAAAATGGATGTCGACTCCAACGAAGACTTGGGAATCAAGACGGCGCAAAATGGCCTGGAAGCCATCGCACGAGGCTATCCGCGCTCTGAGTCTAGAGACTCAGGCACAGTCGTCAACACCATCATCAAGTCTCTCAAACCGTACCTATCAAACGACAAGTTTGAGCCCATTAAACGCGAAGTATGGTACAAGTGCGTCACAGACCTGATGAAAGACGTTACCAAAACAGTACCGTCTGATGGCGGGGCAGCCTTTGATGGTCAGGACGCTTTTATGGCGTACATGGGTAGTTTGGACCTAGAAAAGGCCGAAAATGGGACGCATTCTCAGCGCATGCGCCGGACAGAGGCCGTCTCTGCAACATTGAAGGCAAGGAGTGCGGGCGTGTTTGGCCATGCGGGACATGATCTGGAGGAGCTAGAGAAGAATGTTCAGAGGGCGAGTACGGAGGAGAGAGCTACAGACCTGCAAAAGGTCTGGAGGGGGATTTTAGAAGATATTAGAGACTTGAGAAAAATTAGCGCATAGAAACAAGTAGGCAAATAGACAATACAGCAGAATATGTTTAATTTGCTTTGTGTTTCCTACAGCACTACGACTATGGCGACAACACATAGTGTGCTATCAGTCACAACAAACAACAATAATGGTATATTCCGATATATTTACACCCATAGCACAGAAATAATACTGAACAAGTTGACATTACAATTTTATTACTCCAAAGTAATGCTTTTCATGCGGAATAAAGCCCATCAAAAGGCTTATCCGGTATAGGGTAGCTCGGCAGATGGTCGGCAATACAAATATTCCGCGGACCCTGGTTTACCGCCCGCGAGCGGTCGCGGGGCACCCTGGTTGCGTCATGCCAATAGGGTGCCTGGTGCTAAGCTACACCTCCAGTATTCGTGATGGAGACGTGACTTCACCCGGGCCTTTGCTTCAGCAACTCACAGTCACTTTATTGTTTTCGTGCAAGCTGCCAATCTGATTCTCTCACTCTTTGACACGTTTTCCCCCAAAACAGTCGCGTATCGAAAGACGCTTTGCATCGCTTGGAGCTGATTCGTGCCCGGCTTCTGTGCGTACCTGTTTTTGCTGGCAAACTCTCGTTGGGCACAGCTTGTGGCGAGAAAGACTGCCGAATCACCAGCCCGCATACGATATAAAACCTTGTTGTTCTGCTGCCATCTCTTAATTCTGGGTGCTTGAGCAGTGGTCCCGTTTCTTGACGATCGACTTTATACCGACACGAACAATTAAAGCATTTGCCACCGGTCTTGCGGTGGAGGGGCAGCAGCAACGATGGACGAGGAGGGCATCAGCATGTTTGCGGGCATCACGGGCGCCAGCCCTGAGGTCGCCCGCGGATTTCTAGAGATGGCGGGTGGTGATGTCGAGCGTGCCATTACGCTGTTCTTTGAGAATCCTGACTTGGCATCTGGCGTTGGAGCTGGGATATCAGGGTCCAGCTCTACTCCAGCACCAGCACCAGCACCAGGTGGGCGCCGAGGCAACGCTGGCAGAGAAGATTCTAGTGGCGTTATTCATATCCCGAGCGACGACGAAGACCATGATATGGACTACGAGGATGTGGAAAGCGATGATGATAATGACGGTGGGCACGCAGCTGCTATGCAGGCTGCGAATACGGCCCAAGAGGCGGAAGATGCCGCCATGGCCAAGCGGTTGCAGGAAGAAATGTATCAAGGCCCAGGTGGTGGTGGTGGTTCTGGAGGAGGTGGCTCAGGAGGAGGCACGGACGGTGAGGATGTGCGAGCGCCGATTGCGAGAACAACAGAGACGCTCGTGGCGCCGGACCCTACTTGGGGACCTAGCGAAGGCGTGGATTCAGCGATTCTGGAGCAGCTGAGGAGAAGAAGACAACCGCCTCGTATGTGTCATGACCATTGCCTCCTGACTTGGAATTGAAACTAACTGGAAATAGGACGCGGAGGCGGACCATTTGGACACAGGATATGGGGAGATGGCACGTCACCAGTGTCTGAGAGTGCAGCAAACGGTAGCCACGCACGCCGGCTAGAGGACCTATTCCGACCACCGTACGATTTGATGGCGCGCATGGACTGGGATGAAGCGCGTACACTCGGCAAGGAAGACAAGAAATGGATTCTGGTGAACCTGCAAGACATGAGCGACTTTAACTGCCAAGCGCTCAACCGAGATATCTGGAAAGACACGGCCATCAAGGAGCTTATTTCGGAAAACTTTATTTTTCTACAGTACGACAAGGACTATCCCGACGCGGAGGAGTACGTTACGTTCTATTTCCCCAACCAAGGGCATGAGAATCCGGACAACTACCCGCATGTGTCGATTATCGATCCACGAACTGGTGAGCAGGTCAAGGTCTGGAGTGGCCGGCCTTTTCCCAGCGCCGTCGACTTTCACGCCGAGCTAGCCGAGTTTCTCGACCGATACAGTCTTGCAGCGAATAGCAAAAACCCAGTGGCTAGAGCCGATGCACCCAAGCCAAAGACTGTCGACGTTGATCGCATGACGGAGGAGGAGATGCTGGAAATGGCACTGAAGAATAGTCTTGCGGGCGGAGGAGCGAGCACAGATTCGAGCTCTACGCCGAATGTTCACGACCCGGACGCGTTCACAAAGTCATCAGCAGTAGAAGGATCAGACAAGGGCAAGGAGCCCGAGGCTGCGGCCAGCCCGTTTGCGCAAATCCCATCCACAAACCCTCACACGGAGCCAGAAAACGACCCGGCCACTACAACGCGTATTCAATTCCGCCACTCGAATGGACGTATAATTCGACGGTTTGCAGTTGCAGATCCAGTACGGAGAATATTCGAGTGGCTCAAGGCAGAGCCGTTTGAGGGCAAAGAGGGCGTTGAGTTTGAGCTGAAGAAGATGCCGCAGGGCCAGGATCTGATTGAGAGCTTAGACACGACGGTTGGAGACGCTGGCCTCAAGCAGGGAACTGTTATGATTGAATTTATTGAGGAATAAGGAAATGTCGCTTATGAAACACGAATGAGGGTTAGTTGAGCTTTTTAGACTTGCGTTGCCGGGCAGTAGAGAGCGACGGGAATTGCAACATGCATATATCTCCAGACGACATGATACCTGAATGGAACTGAGCTGAAATTGAATTGATTGGACTTTTTGTGCACTAGTGGATAATGCAGGCGCGATTTGCGACATGAAAGAGGAACTGCAAGGGAGACTAGCTGCGTATAAGATTACAGTTTCACTGCGACGAGCCGTGTTCTGGCTTATCCACATAGTAAATCCGTAGCGAGTACCATAACATGAGCAATGTAAAACCTGTAAAGACATTTTAGAGTGTCCGTCTTGTCTAATGAAGTTGTTGAAATCGGAAGCAGACAGTTGATAGCCATACAAAGTTGTGGCGTTTGTCGACGCAAGATCTGAAACTGGCTAGACAATGCGCGGCACGAGACACGGGCTGTTGATTGGACGGCTGGACTTCTTTGTCTGTGTCGAAATTATTTGTTGCTAAGGAATGGTTGGCTAGGAGGAAATCTGCCTAAAAATATGAATTCAACCTGGCTTACAAAAGGACAGTTTTTTTTTTTTTCTCATTATTTATTGCGGCTTGCTTGGTTGTTGTTTACTTTCGGAGACTATATTATCAGCCACACTGCCAGGCACCATTTGGTGGCACAGTCGCTCTCCTCCCACATAGCGCACCGCAATACATCATCACCCCGCCATCCGGTGCGGGCGGCCTGTAAACACGACCGCTTCCTGCACCACCAATCGCTTCTTCCCACCCCCACCGTTTAGACCCCCTGCACTTCTTCTTTTTTTGGTGTTATTTTGCTCTTCTTTCTCTGCTCGTTTGCATTTGGTACAGCAGGGTGAAGGCATATTTCTTCTTCTTTTTCTTGCATAGAATAGCATTGCATCTCCTTTTCGTATTTTATTTTCTTCCATCTCTGTCTTACCCAGTGGCTACTCTGCGCATGCTCATGGCGATTGCTGCTTCGTGAAGGGGAGAGCTTGCATTTGGTTACCGCATAGCTTTTAACGCCCGCGACGACGACACGAATTCTTCTCATCTGCTCATCTGAGCTGGCTTGGTTCGACGAATCTACGATTGGAAAACGTTTTATAGACGAAAAGGCAAGCGACACGACGCGCATACAGAGTCATCATGAGCGGTCGCCAGCGTGACGGGGAGCAGGCCAACGAGGCGCTCCTGGACCCTGCGCTGCTGTATACAAAGGAATATTGCATTGGTAAGCTACTAAAATGGAAGAACGAGCGATTGGAACTGCGACTAACAAGCTTCTCATAGGCGGCGGAAGCTTTGGCAAAGTCTACAAAGGGTTTGTTGTCCCCTCACCTACGCCGTACCGTGACGCGGGGTGGTGCAGATTAGATAGTTCGTCGGGCTAACAGGGATAATAGCGTTGATAAACGCACGGGACAAGCGGTTGCGATCAAAGTCATCGACATTGAAAACGCCGAAGACGAAGTCGAAGACATTATACAAGAAATTGCCATCTTGTCCGAGCTGCAATCGCCCTACGTTACAAAATACTATGGCTCGTATTCCAAAGGCGCGGAGCTATGGATTGTCATGGAGTTTTGTGCTGGCGGAAGCTGCGCAGACCTCATGAAGCCCGGGCTCATTAGCGAGGATTATATTGCAATTGTTGTGCGAGAGCTTTTGATGGGGCTGGAGTACCTCCACGCTGACAAGAAGCTGCACCGAGATATCAAGGGTAAGGCTCATGGAAGGGGTTGCTTGAGGTGATGCATGCTGATGATTTGTAGCTGCCAATATTTTGTTGGGCGCAGGTGGACAGGTGAAGCTTGCTGATTTCGGTGTCTCTGGCCAGCTTTCGGCCACAATGACAAAGAAGAATACTTTTGTTGGGACGCCGTTTTGGATGGCTCCCGAGGTCATTAAGCAGTCTGGCTACGATCACAAAGCCGATATATGGTCTCTAGGCATCACTGCCCTGGAATTGGCCAATGGCGAGCCCCCATATGCCGATATCCATCCCATGAAGGTGCTGTTTCTGATTCCAAAGAACCCGCCACCCAGATTGGATGGCAACTTTACAAAAGCATTCAAAGACTTTGTCGAAGTTTGCCTGCAGAGAGACCCCAAGGAAAGGCCGACCTCAAAGGACCTGCTTCGACACCCTTTTATCAGGCGGGCCAAGAAAACGACGTACCTTACCGAGCTGATTGAACGCCATACCAGATGGGCAGCCACGCACAAGAGTGATGATGATAATAATAATAATTGGGATGCCGAGTCTGCCAGAGGAGCACCGACGCAGCGAGAGCGAGTAGACGAGGACATGTGGGACTTTGGCACCGTCAGGCTGGTAGGCGACAAGGGAGGGATTGTACATCGCCCGGGACTCAACGATATGAATGATAAGGCCACGAATGCACGATCAGCGCGATCGCTGGAGAACTCAGACGACTACGGCGAGACGAGACGCGAAGTCAGCCCGACAAAGGGGCGTGATTTTGCCCTGCAATCTAATGAGACGCTCAAGGCGAACCAGGGCGCCTCGAGACAATCAAGTCCACAGAGGAAACCAGTAGCACAGCAAACGGGTGTTTCGTCGCCGACAAAAGTGCCACTTCCTGCAAGCCCCGTCAAGACCGTCACCAAGGATACGAGCGCGCCAGAGACACCCAAGGTCGGCAAGCCGCTACCGCCCGTAGTCTCGCAGCAATCACCCGACTATGACGAGGAGTTGCACGCGCAATTGCAGCGCGATATGAGCGGACTAAGCCTGGACTTTTCGTCTCCATTGGTCCCAAACGAGAATTCAAGGGCGTCTCTGGATAAACCGCTGCCACCAGTACATGAATCTCAGCCGCGGCCTACGGCCTCGCGGACTGGGCAGATGCAGATCCAGGAGATTCCTCCGTTTAAAGGTAGCGCCTCTTCCTCGCCGGCGCCGTCGCCATCACAAAAGCCGTTCCCGCAGCCACCTTCATCTAGCCAGCTGCCCAGCAAGGCTGCTCCCGCGACGCCTTCGCCGGCCCCATCGCCAGCCCCGTCGGATCCTGCGGCACTATCTGCATTCCCATCGCCGGCGCCGTCAAACCCTAACGGAGAGCTCGATGCGCTGAATGATGTGATATTCCCTGCGTTGGAGGAGGCGCTAAAGAGACGCCAACTCCGACTGCAGCAAACATACCCGCCCGGCAGCCAAGCAGCGCCAGCCCCGAAGCAGCAGCGCGCAGAGATTGCGCACGACAAGCTGCGGAAGCTTGTATATAAGCTAGCTCATGTGTGCAAGGAGATTGACCATCTGGATAAAGCCGAGCCGGTAGGAATGGGTCGAGACGTTGGTAACTTCCTGGAGGGCTTGCTGGAGGAGATTCTAGTACGAGTTGAGCCCCTTGACGAAGAGGAGATGGCAGCCCAGTAAATAACGAACATATGGGTGAAAAAGGGGCGTAGAAGTGTGGTTGTATTATTGCTTTGGCGTTTGCATTTTGTTTGCAGGCCTGAAGGGGGAGTTTGAGGGTTTCTTGTTTTCTTGTTGCTTCGTTTATGCTGGCATAATGAGTAGGGAATATACTACAAAGACATTGATTCAAAGGCACGACGATGTCCTAATGCATCTTTAAGCACCGCTGTAGAAAGGATAGTGTGTATGTCATTTTAAAGAAGCGGGAATGACGTTTATTCATCTCGTCTCATGAACCCTGCCTGGCTGGTCCAAGCCGCTAGTCCGCATCGAGGCTAATAATACGGGCTGGTCGATGCGGCGCACGAGGGAGTAGGACTGATAGTAGCACTATTAGTAGGATTATAATGTAATGGTAATAATTCAAATCAATAGTTAAAAATCGCTATAGAGTAGGAGGTACTCTTCCATCGACTTAAAAGGTTGTCTAAAGGAGAGTATACTCTATAGTTTAGGCTCCTGCAAAATGTATGTCTTGCTATTCCACCCCGTGAGTTCCGCGTAGACGAACCTCGTTACGACGAGAGTGCAGTGGTGAGCTAGCCCCACTAATACCACCGGGCGAGTGCTCGGAAACACGTTCGCATTCCGCTCTTTAGTCCGAAAATTGGGGGTGCCAGACCAGCCCACTTGCTTGGTCGCAGGCCCGCCAGCGCGGCGCAGAGAGGGACGAAAAAAAATTATTTCGGCCTTGCCGCGCCTTGCCGCACCACCGCGACAGTGGCTCCTTCGGGCAGGCTTGGGGCCTAAGCAAGTTTAACGTTACGGCCGGGGAGTAAGCAGTGAACTGCTGCCAACACGTTCTGCCAAGCGGAACCACCACCAAACCCATTTTCAACTTTTGCCCTTTTCTTTCCCTCTCACGCTTCTTCCTATCGCTTGCTTCACCTCATCCTCCTCCTCCTCTCGTCGAACGGACACTTTAGGCTCTGACCCTTTTTGAAGTCGTTTGAGCTTCATTCGCTTTGTCCTCTGTGCTGCCCTTTTTCTTGGTTGGCTTCCCCTCTCGCCGCTTGTTAACCCGACCGAAACCGACCCGACGTTACAATGTTGTCGCGAAGCTCTCTCCGCACGGCTCAGGTATGTCTTTCAGATGCTTGTTTTGCTTGCTTCTGTTTTTGTCTTTGCTTTGGGTTAATTTAGGGAACTTGGAAAATTTTTGGGCAAGAGGTGGAATTGGCGACGGTGTTGGTGGCTTCAATTGGCGGCGTTGATGGTAAACATTGGCTGCGACACGCAATTGAATCGGCCACGACACCGCACCATGCCTGACCTGGACTTTTCTGGATTAGAAAATTGCAGCTACATACTGTCAACGCGTCCAGCCTACTAACTATTCTCTCCCCAGGCCCTCCGCACCGCTGCCAAGCAGCCCCAGGTCGCCCGCTCGTTTGCTACCGTCCAGTCCGACATCTTCAAGCCGGCCAAGTTTGGCGGCAAATACACCGTCACCCTGATCCCCGGTGATGGTATCGGAGCCGAGGTCGCCGAGTCGGTCAAGACCCTGTTCAAGGCCGACAACGTGCCCGTCGAGTGGGAGCAGGTCGACGTCTCGGGCGTCGAGCAGGTTGGCGTCGGCCGCACCGAAGCCGCCTTTCGCGAGTCGGTCGAGTCGCTCAAGCGCAACAAGCTCGGCCTCAAGGGTATCCTGCACACGCCCGTCAGCCGCTCCGGCCACCAGAGCTTCAACGTCGCCATGCGCCAGGAGCTTGACATTTACGCCAGCATCTCCCTCATCAAGAACATTCCCGGCTACGATACCCGCCACAAGGACGTCGACCTGTGCATCATCCGTGAGAACACCGAGGGCGAGTACTCTGGCCTCGAGCACCAGAGCGTCCCCGGCGTCGTCGAGTCGCTCAAGATTATCACCCGCGCCAAGTCGGAGCGCATTGCCCGCTTCGCCTTTTCCTTTGCCCTCGCCAACGGCCGCTCCAAGGTTACCTGCATCCACAAGGCCAACATCATGAAGCTGGCTGATGGTCTCTTCCGCAACACCTTCCACAACGTCTCCAAGGAGTACCCCACCCTCGAGGTCAATGACATGATTGTCGACAATGCCTCCATGCAGGCCGTCTCGCGCCCTCAGCAGTTTGACGTCATGGTCATGCCCAACCTGTACGGTGGCATCCTGTCCAACATTGGTGCCGCTCTCGTCGGTGGCCCCGGTATCGTCCCTGGGTGCAACATGGGTCGCGAGGTTGCCGTTTTCGAGCCTGGCTGCCGTCACGTCGGTCTCGACATCCAGGGTAAGGACCAGGCCAACCCTACTGCTCTGATTCTGTCTGGCAGCATGCTCCTCCGCCACCTCGGCCTCGACGACCACGCCAACCGCATCTCCAAGGCCGTCTACGGCGTCATTGCCGACGGCAAGGTCCGCACTCCCGACATGGGCGGCAGCTCCACCACTCACGAGTTTACCCGCGCCATTCTCGACAAGATGGAGACCATCTAAGGGTTTCTGACAAGTGTTGAGAGAAGTGTCAATGAAATGAAGGAGAGAAAGAGATAAAAGAAAGTAACAAATTTTTTTGGCCTTTCTTGTCCTACAAAAATGTGATTCTACAGAACAAACGAAATCAAACGTGGCGCCCGCGAAAATGGATACGACAATGGGAGACCGAATATACCTAGACGCGAGAAACAAACACTTGTTGTCAGAGAGAGATCAGGGAAAGAAAAGGAAACGTAGCGGGAGACTCGGAACTGGCGCTGTGCTGAAGAGAGAAAGCGACGTGGAGGATTTGAAACTATTATTTTTTATGTTCACCTTTTTTTTTGTGTATATCATGGCATTGGGCAGTGGTAGCAAAATAGCAGCTTGAATGCATACTTTTTTTTACAATGAGGAGTCGTGGTTACAATTTGATTGTTATCGTGTCGTAGTCTATGTCGTAGTTTACGATTTCTTAGGCGTCCGAGAGAGGCCAAGACGTCTCTCGGAGCTTTACAGTTACTTATTTACTTTACCATGGCTTCGACAAAAGCAAGGTTTCTCCAATCAATCAGGCACGTCCATTCTGCGTCTCCAATGCCTGGTGGTGGGTATCCCACAGCGTCTCCAAGCTCTCTCCAATTGGCTCTTCTCTTCGGAAACGGAGCAAAGGGGCGCCTATTACATAGCACGAGTACCAGTAGGTTGGGCGAGTTATGACGGCAACATGATGCCCCCCTCCTCCACCCGGTGCGGCGCCGGGAGCTCTCACAGCCGACGCGGGACCAGCTTGGCTTCCCCCTCCCCGCACTCTGCTCCTCCCCAACGCACCAAGGGAAGAGGAGAGGCGAGGAGAGTTGAGGCGTTTGGCGGCGGCATCTTAGTTTCGTGACAAATGACTGGAGCTTTGGGCTCCATTATTGCTGGATGTTGTCGCAGCGTGTCGTTTTCTGAGTGGATACAGAGTCATCTAGCAAAAGTTAGTAATAAGAAAAGTGTAGAAGCTGGAGAGGTGAAGAGGGGAGAAAAAAAAAGGTATTTATAGCCGATGTATTGAGGGGTGGCATCCCCGACCTTATTTATAACAACCCATCCCCATACCATCCTGTCCACATTAAAGTACCTTGATGTCCAGGAACGAACAAATCGAATCGAATTAAACCTACACCAATTTAAAGAGACACGCTAAGCTTATAAGCTATATTTCGTCATAATGGCCAAGGGTAGCTGCGCTTGTGGAGAGGTTACGTTTGAGTATTCTGGTAAGTGACGTTTCTTGATTAACCGTGGGAAACGTGGGCTAATGGTTTTGGGACTTAGGTGAGCCGCAGGTTACCGCGCTTTGCCACTGCATTGACTGCCAAAAGGTGTGTTGTTTCTACATGGTTTGAATACGTTTCGATGCGAGACTGACTGGTTGTAGTGGACTGGTGGTGCGTTTACTTCCAACGCTGTTGTTGGCCGTGATGCCTTTCAGGTAACCAAGGGTAAGTTGACATTTTTCCTCCCACAATTTTATTTGCAAGCGAATCTATCATTTCAAGAAACTATAAAATCATTTAACTAACACCCTTCTTTCCCAGGCTCCCCCAAGACCTGGGACGCCGTCGGCGACTCCGGCAAGGTCAACAAGCACTTCTTCTGCGGCAACTGCGGCTCCGGCCTGTACACTGCGCTCGACATCATGCCCGACGCCTACTGCGTCAAGGCGGGCGCTCTCGACGGCGGCGCCGCTAGCCTCGGCGACAATATTGGAGTCGAGTTTTATACCAAGGACCGCGTTGGCTACCTTGCTCCTTGCGCTGGTGCCAAGCAGCTTCCTGCTTTTGGCAACTAAGCCCTGACTTAGTTGACAGTGTTTGGAAACTATTGCGATGAGAGGATGAAAAGTAGTATGAATGAAATGAAATGAAATGAACTGAAATGAATGAAGAAAGGAAGTTGAAATATTTTATTATTGCGTCTATCGAATTGGTAGCGTCTTTTCCTCCTCGGTGCCATTGACAAGTGCCTTGTTCTTGTCCAGAGCTGCCATTATGCGGCTCAGTCCCTCGTCTAGATACTTTTGATCTACCGTAAACACAATCCTAAACCACCCCGGCTGCTCAGCGCCAAATCGGAACCCAGGCGCCAAAAACACCTTTTCTTCCAAAAGCTTATCGTACACAACCTCACCAACGTCCCCGTCTACATCCGGGTGATTCCTCTTGTAGACGCTCCCGAGATTCACCCACAGGAAAAAGCCCGCATTGGCACCAGGCGCATACTCGATGCCATTCTTCGTCGCCCATGACGCCACGTACTCGTACCGCTCACCGAGCAGACGCTGGTTCTCGGCCACGTACCAATCGACCCATGGCCCGTCGCCGAGGACCCGCGCAGTGACGTGCTCTGTAAGCGAGGAGATGCTGCTAAACAGCGAAACGGGCTGCAGCGCGCCGTGCAGATCCCTGTTGCGCTGCGAGATGATGACGCCGAGACGGATGCCGTTGGCGCCAAAGTCTTTGGACATGCCCCAGAGCACGTGGAGGAGCTTGGGGTCGATGATGTCTCTGTGGTCGATGGTGAGGATGGATGAGAATGGCGTTGGTGGCGGGTTGGAGTCGCGCGTGTTGTTAAACGTGGACAGTGCGTAGATTTCGTCGCTTATCAGGTGGATTTGATGCTTTTGGCAGAGCTTCATGAGCTCTGTTAGGACCGATCGCGGGTAGCATCTCCCCAGCGGGTTATGAGGATGGCAGAGGATCAAAGCTGCCACGCGCTCGCCGGTAGCCTGGATCTCGAGGATCTTCTCCTCGTATTTTTGAACACAGTCGCTTCCGAGTGGATCGGCGCCTTCAAAGCCGACTTCTGCAATCTTTGCTCCCGTGCGAGTCGTCACGTCATCTAGAAAGTTGCCGTAGTAGGGCTTGCCCAGCAGCACATGGTCGCCGGGATTGGCAAAGGCCCACGTAAGGTGCTCAATTGCAGTTGTGCACCCGTTTGTGAGAGCTACATGACTTGGCTGAATGGGTTTGAGAGGCTTGAGCTGGCGATTGAGGAACCGGCAGAGCGTGGTGAGCAGGTCCTGTGCGCCGTCGCCGTAGGTGAGGGCCTGGTTGGGCACGTTGAAGTTTTCGTGGATGTGCTTGGATAGGGCGTCGTGCATGAGGCTGTTTTCAGCGATGCCGAGACTGTAGATTCCGTCGGGGTTTGAGACGGGATCGTAAAAGTTGGCAAACATTTCTAGGACGGGGTTTGGCGTGTTGAGCGCCGTTGTGCCGCGGATTGAGAGGGACATTGTGACTGATGGATATGGCGGTTATTTGGAAGTGCTGTGATGAAGGTGGATCGGGGTTGTGAGTTGTGAGTATAAGAAGGCAAATTGAGCTCTGCTTTGCTTGAAAAAGGTAAGCTGTTTAGACGATGATGATGATGATGATGGTGATGGGTTGTGCCCGGCTTGCCCCGGTGTGAATCCGGAGCTGCGCCGGGTGGGTAGCGGCGGCGGGACTCGGTGCAACCACATGTCGTAATAAGGCGTATCTGACAAATATTCCTTACGCCCTTGTGAACTTGTAGAAGGCGTAAATGAGCAGCGCATATATTAAAACAAAAGGTAGGTTGCTGCAAATATACCTCAAGTCGCCTTTTTTGCCTCTTGATGTACAGGTCTGGCTATTATTAAAGGGCAGCATCTAAAGCTTGGCAACCATAGCCATAACGTCCATACATCGTCTTCCCACGTTTCCCACATCCACTAAAAAGGAAGAACAAAGAAAAAAAAATAGCAAAGAAAAAAAAGTACAAGTAATATCAAGGCGATGGCGCATACCATAGCATCACAGGATCTCAGAATAATAGCCTCGTAAGCCCCTCATGGAGTTCTTCGGCTCATCTCACGTGCGGGCTGCTCTGCGCGAGTTGAATAGCGTGCGAAATAGCCTAAAAGAGGCTAAGAAATATGCTAATCCCTCCAATGATGCAAACAAGCCAAACGGTCCAGTACTGCAGTTTGTCCCTGCTGTACCGAACCAAATCGCGTATCGAGTTTGGCCGAACCTCTTCCAGCTTCTTGGCTATGACCTTAATCGTCTCACGAAAATATACTTGTGGTGTTTGACACTTGACTAGTTTTGGACCCTTTTAATAATCACGTCTAGATAGTCCACGGCGTGAAGCTCCGCAAGTGAAGTTTCGAAGAGCTAAAACAGATGCGTAGACTCCGGTCCCTGCAGTGGCGTCTTTGGTACCTTTCCCTGTACTATCTCAGCCAATTGCATATAGACAGAGCTAGGCTAGCTGTATTCTCACGTTGCTATATTCTGCGTCACGCGTACATGGGTCACCGTTTCTCTGTCACAATCCGCATAGGTGTTATATGCATATGGAAGTTGCCTCGTGTTTCCCAACCTGCCAACTACCCGGGCGTCGGCCGTGAAATCAAGCCGAATCACCTTAAGACCTATTCCTACGTCTAAGCGCAAGCTGCCCTTTTTTTTTTTAAATAATTTTATTTTCTCATGAACCATCGCGTAGAGCTTGCGACCAGGCCATTTGAGGGCTGAAACGTAGCTATGATTGAACTATAATTATAGTACCATGCATATTTCTCTGTTTTCGTACATGCTCCCGATCTTATTACATTATCGCGTATAGCGCATGGGATAAAGTTTTAGCCAGTCTCAGTAGCCTACGTTAACTGAATCAATGTTTATTTCGTCAACACACCGCCGCCTACGGCACAGTTTGAAGTGCTGCAGGCAAAAAGCAGCAATGAACGACTACATCCCATACATTAACCTGTCTCATATAGCAAACCGACCGTCATGTAATGAGGCACAGGCTTGCTAGACGCAATAGACAAGCTGCGCCAACCTCAGTCAACCTCAGTTGCAAGAAGGTACAACATATATAGAATGGTTGAAATGACGGTAAATGCTTTTGTATTAAATCTTTGTGTCCGAACAAACTCACGAAGAAGAACATGAAGAGGCAGGCCGCTTACGCACATGGACGATAAACACGATGATGCTTTCGTTCAGCATGAGACAATAAGCGGTGTCCCAGTTTTCGTCGCGCCAAGTTTCCGTAAGTAATAACTATCATCCACGTCTTATGCAAGCAGAATATTTCCTGGTGGGGCATGGTACATGCTTGAAGTGTCATTGTACGTACAAACCCGGCAGAAGTTTTGTGGCGGAACATTCAGATGCGTTCCATTTGCGAATATGACACCGCGAAAGACATCGAAATGGCTTCTTAGTGTATCAGCAGATTTGCTCACCAAAAAAGCTGAAGCCTCGTCCTTCCTCAAGGATTGTAGAAGAACCGCCTTATGATGTACAGCATTACATTCATCCATCCATTCATTCGTCTATTACGCCCGATAATCTAAATCAGAAGGGCAAGCTATCTACTTGGTAAATATAAACTCTTCCAAAGCATTACCTTATATTCCCAAAGACCTATAATATCAACCATGAGGGCATCGCTATTATATAATTAGTAATGGCGCCACATATCCTAATTGGCATTATGATATATATATTGATGTCTCAGCCATGTCACAGGCACGTTTGACTGGTCAAATCAGGCCATATAGTTGAACAGTTGAAGAAGCATAAATAACGGCATCGCAACCCAACAAATTAGCTAAGGAATTAAGAAACTTGGTATCTATTCAATTCGCCCTAGTTCATCGTAACTATGTAACATCCGCATATACTCTGCCTCTCTTTAGGGGCCCTGAACGGCCTACGGCCGCTGGGTGAAAAATACACTTCTACTACTACTGCTACTCCTACCAATATTCTTCAAAATCCAAGAATTTTAACAAAATTTATTATTAAAGAAGGCCATATTAAGAATTCATTATTAAAAAAATATCTTCTTAATATATATAAGAATATTGACAGGGGTTATTTAATATCGATTATAACACCGCTAAAACTTTATTCAGCTGAACACTTCGATTATTAAATAATACTCGACCTTACTCCCGTCATTCTGACAATGTGAATCTGGCTGAATATGATCGTATATAGTTTTGTGAGAGACGCGTAACCGGTCAACATTAGCAGATTGGTTGCCAAGTCCGGCATCTCTGTGGAATTTGACTTGAAATCGAGAACTTCTGACGGTGTTTGTTAACCTCGAGCTATGTTAAAGATATCCAGGCTTTCGGGACACACGGGGTATGTCGAAGTGGAAAGAGAATAGTTGATATAAAGTTGCTATTACATTCCTTAGGCCGATAACTTTGGCCGCTACGAGTGTCATAGTTCAGCTACGTCTTCGCATTAGCCGCAAAACTGAGCCAACGGGATACTCGTCGGGGCTTTTTCTTCGGCATTACCGAGGCTCGGAAAGCGGGCGTCGCCTTTATATATAATGATTTGCTCATGAATTTCAGTCATAAGCATAGATATATTTAGGAATTAAGAGTTACTCCGTTCATTGGCGGGGGAGTCTTCAGACCCCGAGCATCCGTGCTCCCAAAGCGGTGTCCTGTAGGTACTTGCGGCTGTTAAAGGCAAGGAGGATATATCAAAATGATTTATAAGCGGATGCGGCTAAAGGAAAATCTCCTTATCCTTGGAAAGGGAGCTAATATAGGTATGGAGTATGTCATCGTCCATGGGTAACTCCTCCCGATGTATGTGTTCTCCAGAGGGGTTGAAAGTTATGAGATCTATAGAGGAGCTAGGGAGTAGTTCGGATAAGATCAAAGCACTTCCAGACTCCGTCGGTTACTGCGGATCGCACTGCATCTCGAACCTCTGCGATAGTATATTATTCCTGGTACGTTCTTTGTTTATGCGTCGAGTACCATTATTATCCTTGCGTATCTGCGCGCGGCGGCTAAAAACGCATTCTAATCTCGCCCGAATGCATCGGTTACATTGCTAGTCCGCGCTCCGTAATCCCCTTGATATAGAGATGACACAGGCTAATTTTTTCGCCCGGCAACGATCACAAGAGGTTCTGAGAGACTCTTGTATCGGAGGAAGTTGGGATTCCATAATTGTTCACTAAGGAGAGAGGTCTTTCCTTAGTCTACTTTACCAAACAGCTCCCATATTAATAGAAGTCCCAGAAAATTTATATAGTGCAAAGAGCTAACTTAGCACTTATACCCAGTATACTAAGTCTACTAGCGCCGCCAGCGACAGGCTTCGTATCTTCGGCGTACTGTTAAAAAGTGGTGACAGTTACCAGCTCGGAGCCTCAAAGCGAGCGAAGGGATGATAGTGAAAGAATCTACTCATGTGGAGACGATGATCTTCTTATCCGAAGCTCCATGGTCTCTCCGAGCCTACATAGTAAGTGCCCACTATGCTCCGCGGAGCTTTCGCGAAACCTCCGGGGTGACCTCCACGGAGCCTGCCTTATACTCATATCCGATAGATATTTTCATATATAGCGAGAAGGTCATTTAGTAGAACATCCTCCCATGCTTTCCTGATCATTGTCATCCAGAGTGTAGAGTAATCGATAAACCCCCCTGCATATGGACCAAATCCAATCTCCTCCCGCTCCCTGCGGCTCTGAACACACGTCAGTTGGATATCGTTTCTTCTAGTTATGATTCTCCGAGACGCATACCTAC
The DNA here is from genome assembly GCA_023628775.1 of Lecanicillium sp. S3808. Classification (NCBI taxonomy): domain Eukaryota; kingdom Fungi; phylum Ascomycota; class Sordariomycetes; order Hypocreales; family Cordycipitaceae; genus Lecanicillium; species Lecanicillium sp. S3808. The sequence continues at coordinate 521,635 of JAMAJY010000017.1, forward strand.
TGACAAAGCACTAGATTTCGAGCATGGCTGACTGTAATGGGAGCCTTCTTTACTTTCTTTTGCAGTGTTGGATTTCTCAATGCCTTTGGTGTTTTCCAGAACTACTATGAATTACATCAACTGAGTAACCACTCTAGCTTCGACATCTCATGGATCGGTTCCTTCTCTACTTTTGCGCTCTTCTCTGGTGCACCTATTGCTGGTATTTTGGTTGATCGTGTTGGACCGACGGTATGCAAACCCGTCTACGCATTTATCCTCCGAAGACCGATAAAACAGACGGCTAAAGGAGATCGACGCTAGGTACTTCTCATATTCGGCGGCCTGGCAATGCTTCTGGCCGTCTTTATGACTTCACTTTGTCAGCAGTATTATCAATTCTTTCTTGTGCAAGCTGTGCTTCTGGGCGCCAGTATGTCTTGCCTCTTCTGTCCGGCTATCGCGACCGTCTCTCGATATTTTCACAAAAACAAAGGCCTAGCCATGGGGGTGACAGTGGGAGGATCGTCCGCCGGGGGCGTAATCTGGCCGATTGTGCTGAATGAGCTCCTTAATAAGGATGGCGTGAGCTTTGCCTGGACGATTCGCATCGTCGGGTTCATCATGCTCCCACTCCTCGTTCTTGCGGTCTTGACCGTCACTCCACCAGCAAAGAGAGCCAGTGATAATCACCATCATCGTATGTTAACGGAGGAAGATGAAAGGAATGAAACTTACAAGGGACATGGAAGTGACAAGGTCCTCCAAGGAGAAGGCAAGGCACACAAACAAGGTCTCGTTTCGCTTCTGAAAGACACCACCTTCTTGGTACTCTGCTCGGGGCTTGCCATTTCCTACCTGGGCATGTTCAGTCCATTCTTCTATGCAACCTCCTACGCGCAGAGCGTAGGCCATTCCACCAGCTTCGCGTTTTACCTAGTTTCTATTGTCAATGCCGCATCCCTTTTTGGCAGAATTCTGCCGGGAATTCTGGCAGATTGCTATGGGCACTTCAACCTCTGTGGTACAGCGTCTCTGCTATCTGGAGCCACTGCGCTTTGCTGGACCGCAGCAGAGAGCTCCGGGGGGCTTGTTGTGTGGTGTCTAGCATACGGACTTACGTCCGGTGTACGCAAACCCCCTCCCGGGCAAAACAACAACAAAGCTTAGGGTTTGCTAATCACAACTCGCAGGCTATTATGAGTCTGCAGTCCGCTTGTGCAGCTCAACTGGCACCCCACGAGCTCCAAGGCACAGCGGTAGGGTTTCTTATGGGATCAGTTGCTTTGACGTGAGTTTCGATACTTCTCCCTCTACGCGTCGTTCCTTTAAACACTTCTATTGCTAAGTTATAACCATTTATAAAATCACAGAGCTTTATTCGGTACCCCCATTAGTGGCCAGTTGGTTGGATCTTACGGATATCTTGCCTTGTCAATGTTTGCCGGGGTATCCCTTATTGTGGGCGGCCTTTTCATCTTTGTGGCGCGGTTCAAAATGGAGAGGAAAGTATTTGCACGTCAATGATTTTTTTTAGCTTCACTCACGCAGTGACCTTGGAGAGAGAGACTGCTCAGCCGGGTGCCCTCTATTTCTCCCCCACTTTTCTTTTTGCCGACTTATGGCGTTATGAAGCTATCGGGATCGGTATTTAGAATAACGGCATAGAATTCCGTTAGAGCATTCACTCCTACTAGGCAAGCTTACGCGACCAGATCGCATTGTCTACCACACAACGCCTACTCTCCCCTCAGTCACCTTCAATATAGAGAGCACGTTTGTGCTATTAACTGAAGCGTTTTTTGTCTTAAATGGAAGCTTCCCATCTTATATAGAACCTTTGCTCTTATGAACTGGAGGCTCTAAACTCATAGATCAAAATATATCTTTAGTTGATCAGTCAAAGTGACGACAGCTAAAAAAGCAACAAACAGTAGAGCAATACTCAGTTCTTACTAGTGTACTACCGAACTTGGAATATGAAGACTATAAGCCATCCACCCAGATAATCTCCTCTTTGGCTTGGCAGACAGGCTCCCTTTGCAAACAAGAGCCGTCCCATCCATTTAGCCAGAAAAAGCAGCGCTCCCGGCATCCGTCATCTGGTGAGAATCTAGATCATCGAAAAGAGAACCCCAAGAAGGCCAATCTATGTTTTGGCCCAAATCGATGTATTGCTGCATCATGGCATCAAATTCCCAGTCCTGGGCACATGGTTGTCGTTGATGTTCTGTTCCGGCTGCTGGCTGCTGGCCACCATCACTGGCTGACGTTGATGTATATTGGTCGATAGTGTTAGACAAAGACTTATGGAAATCGCTTGATGGATCCGGAGATACTTGACTGATTCTGCTGTCAGCGGATGGCACTACCATCGTGAGAGGCACAGCCGATGACTGGCTTTGTTGTAGCCTTTCCTTGTGTTTCTGCAGGATTT